>PVJO010000789.1:144760-207622 GCA_004026905.1 Hystrix cristata | reverse complement strand
AAGGGAAGGAGAGAGGGAAGAGAGAAACGGAGGGAGAGGCAGAGAGAGCCAGAGAGGAAGAGGAAGGGAGATGGAGAGGAAGAGAGACACAGAGAGAGAGGGAAGGAGGGGAGAGGGAGGAGAGCAGGGTCTCTGGGGATTGCTGACGTGTAAGAGGGAAAGCAGGCTTGGAAGATGATAGTTAAAGCTGGAAAGACAGACAGGTGTTAGATATGAAGGGTCTTTTGGGTAATCCTAATGAGCCTGTAATCAATCCTTTAAACATAATTAGAATGGTCGGATTTGTATTTTAAAGCTGCAGAGAAGATGCATCGAAGGAAATTGGGTCTTTGAGGCAGGAAAACCAGTTCTGAGCCTGTTGCCATTAAGTAGGCCAGAGAGGAACAAGTCCTGAACTGGAGGTGTGTTAAGAGATGGGAAGGAGAGGATAGAATTAGGAACCAGTAATTGCCCGACTTCTGTGGAAGAGTCTAGTCACAGCAAAGAGCATGATCTGACACCAGGTTCCTTGCCAGGGGTGCACTCCTGAGGAAGGAGCAGAGGGAGGCAGGACTCTGCTTTGAATGCATCAAGTGTAAGGCACTCCTGTGGAATCCCAGCAGGGTTTTTAAAAGCTGTGCGATTTAGGTTAAGGGAGAGTTGAGGGTGGTGTCTGAATGATGGGTAATAACAGAGATTTACTTGTGTATAAAAGTTTAAGAAAAAGGTCTCTAGAGCCAGGTTCCCTGAGTTTCCTTCCTCTCCTAGGCCCATCATTTGCTGGCTGTGGGTTCTGGAGCAAGTTACTAACTTCTCTGTGCCTCAGTTTCCTCACCTGCAGTGAAAGTTAAAAAGTTGGTGAATGTAGTATTTTAAAATCACCACTCTTTACATAGCACACACCATATGCTTGTTTGTTGTGTTACTCTTAATTTGATTTCAACTCTTATTTATTGAACATTTGCCCTGGGCCATGACCGTGCTAAGAACTTACAGGTGATTTTTCATTTAATTTCCAAGGTACCCTATAAAGGCAATACTACTATTATCTGAAGAAACTGAGACCTCAGTCTGATCAACTTTCTCAGAGTAACCCACTGGGAAACAGGAGGTAGCTAGAGCCAGGATGCAAACCCAGGTCTGATGCACACCGGGAATCTGAGTCCGTTCAGATGATGTTTGATACCAGGACAGTGTACAAAGAGGGAGGAGCCGGCAAGCAGCAGCACTCCTCAGAGCACAGGGATGAGGGCAGAGAAAAGCTGCTCACAACACTCAGAGCAAGAGGCAGGACAAGAAGCAGCTTGGGAAAGTCTTCTTCAAGTGTGGCCCAGTAAGATAAAATTTCTTTTTGGTCTCCTCTTATAGCACTCTCTCTTCTTTTACCCTTAGTGTTGAGATTTCACTTTCTTTCTTTCTTTCTTTCTTTCTTTCTTTCTTTCTTTCTTTCTTTCTTTCTTTCTTTCTTTTTCTTTCTTTCTTTCTTTTATTTTTAAGTATTTTTCCACACCACTGGATGCAGAAAAAAAAAAAAAAAAGGTAAGGATGAATCTTAAATTCTATGGCAGAGGCATCGCATATAATACTTTTAATGTATGGCGAAGGCACTTAAAACTTATAACCTCTGAGTGTCGATCTATTTCAGGTCACAAGCGATTTCTCTGGTCCCCGGATGTTGGTTGTAGGGATTAATATGTCATTCTGCTTCTGTGCCCAGCTCAGGGTTTCTGCCAGGCTGTCTTGGCCTCGATCCACTCCCCTGACCTGGGGTTCCTTGGAGTCTATTCTGTCAATCTGAATCCATTTTCTAGGGATGCTGTGACAAAGCACTGCAGACTGGGTGCCTTAATCATTTATTTTCTCATACACAATTCTGGAGGCTGAAAGTCTGAGATGAAGGTGGTGCAGAATTGGTGGTTTCTTCTAAGAGTTGTGAGGAGCCAGTCTGTCCCAGCCCTTCTTCTTGACCTGTAGAAGACAGTGTCTTCCTTGGTTTTCTGTACAACCCTGTTTTTTCCAAATGTCTTCCTTTTATAAGGTTCACCATCATACTCAACTGGTGCCTACCATGAATACCCCAATTTGACTTAATTACCTCTAAAAATAAAGCTATATTCTGATTCTGAGGTACTGGAGTTTAAAACCTCAACATACAATTTTTGAGGAGAAACTACTCAGACCATAAAAGTGTTAGTACCCTAACAAGTTCATTTTAATTGCTGAAGACTTCGATGACTCCAATATAAAACTGAACTGTATCTAAAGAAACGTATTCTGCCGCACTGTTTCGTAATATTAACCAAAAGAAATAAATTTTCATGTTATATCTTTCCAGCCATAGCCTCCTTTTTCCAATTTGTAAGATGCTAGATAAACAAGCTCTCTTTCCTTCTCTTGATAAAGAAAAATAATTACAATTAAAAGTCACAGATACTTCTGCTTATTTGGCCAATTTCATCACTGGTAGTCAATATCATTTAGAGAATGGGAAAACCATGACTAAAATGGCCAACATCCTTGTGTACTAAATTTAGTCATTCCTTGGTGCTACGGGGAGAAGCTAGATTACAAAGATGGCCTTTCTCAAGACACTTATATTTTTACACTATTATTCTGAACATTTCTGACATAGAAGCTTTGCATATTTGATGAAAGCAATAACTTCTCTTCCCAAACGTATCTGTATAAGATTACAAATGAAATGAAATACACAACTTTACTACACTGACTCAAAACAATTTTTATAAAGAAATGTGGTTTTTCATCAGGTTTGGTATACAAAATTAATTTCAGTCAATATTCTTAAAGACAGAAAGAAAAAATCCAGGGTGTGCAAATAAAGTTTAAAGATAAACCTTGGTTTTGTTAGAAAATAAATTTGGGGGCTGGGGCTATGTCTCCGAGGCAGAATGTCCACTTAGCTTCTGTGAGGCCCTGGGCTTAATCCCCAGCACTAAAATTAACTAATTTCAATGACAAGGATCTATCCATTGGCTTGAACAAGAAGCAGAAATTACAGAAAAGTCTGCAACATGGCAGCACATACATTTTCCTGCAGCCTTTCTGTTTTGATGGCAACGCACACTAAAAAAAGCTGAGCTCCAACAGTATCAGTTCATGTTTGTGAAGGGCAGGATGGGCTTCTGATGAGGAAGCACAGCGGTATTTAGAGACCGTTTCTGATTTGTGTCCTTTAATTTCCATTGGCTTCACGTCACTGAGCTTCAGCCTCAGTAAGGGGAAGCTGTTGACGTCAGCAAAGGAAGGATTAAGAATCCACATTTCAATTTTAAGGTTGTCTGAACAGAAGTACTTTTAAAAGAGTAGCCCTGCGTTTCAGGTTGTCTGCATATTTCTGTACCACAGGTTTGTAAGAAAGAAGTTCATATTCTGCTTCCATTGTTTGAGAAAACATATCAAAAGGCCGTAGCATTAGTTGACGTCACATGATAGACAAGCATGACCACTGAGAGCAGTGGACCAGATCTTACTGCATAAATATAGCTTCTCCTCTAAAACATCAAAACTCTTCAGGGTGGCACAAAGCATTGCAGGTGTCCACGAAGTACCCAATGAGGTTTATGTGTAGAAGAAACTGTTCAGTAGTCTAAAGATGTTGATGGATTTGAAATTTCATAATGGATTTGTTAAATAGGAGTTCATCTTTCCCCACTCCACTGGCTGCGGAAAGAAGCTCCATGTCCCAAAATATTAATTTCTTAAGGTCTACCATCATGGAATATGTAATTTAATTTTATAGATGCACAAACTTAACCTGCTTTGTCTACTCCAAAAGGTACACTCCCTCGGCTTTCATCAGTTACCCTGTTTCTATTTTAAAACCAAGCAGTTATATGGAGAAGGTCGTATTTCTGTAAAGTTTTGCCTATTCGATATGAGCCTTCTTTTCTAGAAAAAAAAAGTTCGCTGTACTACATTTTTGGCATAAAAAGAATGTGATGCTACTTCACCATTTTTGGCTTCACACTCCTTCCGTTGGCAAGAATATTGTCATACAAACAGCACTTGGGCTTTGGCGTTCTGTTACACACAGTAGAAAGGCAAGCCAAAGGATGTTTAATATTTCTCCCCTATTAGTTTCTTTGATGTTTTCTAAATGAAGCCAGTCCCAAGGCAAACAGAGACAGATGCTCATCACCATATTGGCAGGACACAAAATCTTTGATCCCTGCCAGTGGGGAGCTGCTGTGACACAATGTGACCACACAGGTGGGAATACTGTGCATGTCTTGAAGGGCGGCCCATAACAGACATAGAAATAGTGTGTGTGCCAAAATGATTTCCAAATCATCGTTACTTCTGTGTAGATCCTGTCCGTGTGTGTATGGGTGCATATGTGTCTGTACGTGTGTGTGCTCACAAGCCCGATTCCCAGAGCTCCTGTGACGCCCCTCACCTGACATCAGATTAAGAGCACTGGAGGAAAGTGGCAGGCAGAAGCTTCAACCAAACCTTCAGTGCAGTGTGACGAATGTTGATATTGGGAGAGACCCACTGTCCTGCCTTAGCAAAGGCTTCACAAGATAATATTTGAGCTGCAGCTTCAAATTTGGAGAAAAAAATACTCCAGACAGAAACCACAAAGAGAGATGCCACAGTATGGGAGATGTTTCTGATGATTCTATGAAACTAAGAGATATGTTGGACATGCTCAGCATGGCAAACTACTGAGGCTTTAGCAACTCTTTGCTTATATGCGTGAGCCCAGAAACATTCTTTCTTTTGCTGTAATTTGCTCATATGTATTGAGTGGAAAGTATTTGGGCTTCAACTCGGGCTGCCTATTTTGTCTTTTCTCAGAGTGCCACATCAAGTATAACACTGCCCATCTCGCCTTTGTTAAGGGTAAATAGCAATAATGTTCACAGTAATTATTCTAATAGGTGAAATGTAAGAAGCCTCCACTTCCTGCCAACAGTCTGTCTGATGCTGTGCATTAGCATCTTGGTGTATCCTCTCAGAGTCTGAGGAAGTGCTCTTATATCCTCAGTGAATAAATAGGATTATGTAGGTTAAGTGCCCCGCCAAGATAACACAGTGATCACGTGGCCAGGACGTAAATGAGGTTCTCTCCTGTACCTTCGGTTTTAAATTTCTTCCAGTGGCTGATATTCAGTTTTGTCCAGTGGGTTCCTTGCCTGGATTTAACCTCAGCTCAGCCCTGTGGACTGACTCTTCCAGGGATGGTCTGCACACTTTGATTGGCTTCTTCTCACGTCAGCCTTGCGCCACAAGAGTCTCGGGCTGTGTGCAGGTGACCATCACCCCCACTTAAGATTGAGAGCTACCTTGCTTCAGTGGGGGCCCAGGCCTCTAGGACCCTGATTGTTAGCCAGACAGAATTTAAGGGACTAGCGAGCTATTTTCAGGCCCAAGTGAAATACTTTCTCCTGACATATCATGCGTGACATGAAATTGAATGAAGCAAGAGTTGTGACTTCTCTGGGCGTTATTTGCATGTTCAGGAAATGGAGTATGGAAAGGAGAAAGAAAAAGAAAAAGAAACACCAAATATAAAAACAGGTTTTCAGAGGTTCCTTATAGAGTGGAGGTGAGGTTCTTCTTTGGGGTCTGTAGAAATGTGCTGTGTTCCTTTTCATTCCTTCTGAGGAATTTTATCAGGTTACAATCAATAGAGGAGCCTGTTCTGGGAGAAATGACTCAAGTGGCCTCCAGCTTGATTTAAACGTTGTTTACATTTCTGAATTTCCTCCTTCCTATCTTTTCTGTAAAATTGTTGTATCCATCTAGGTCAAGGTTATAGAAAGGTTTTTATTTTTTTAGGTTGATTCTGTGAAGTCACGTGGTAAAGAGTAAAAGGGAAGAGATGCAGATTAAGCTTTGGTTTGCCAACCTCAACTTCCTGCCCGCCACACCACTCTTGAGATGTGGGCTAAGAGTGTGGTCATCCACAACCCTGTGAATAACCTGGACTCCTTTCTTTTTCTTGCTTTGTTCTTTTCTTCTCTTGTCCTATTTTTCTCTTGATGTCTTTCCTTTTTGTTTTTGCAGCACCGAGGATTAAACCCAGGGCCTTGCACAGGTAAGTGCTCTGTCACTCAGCCACATTCCCAGTCTTCTGTATTTATTTCTGGCAGGATCTCGCTAAATGGCACAGGTTGGCCTTGAATTTGCAGTCCTCCTGCCTCGCCCTCCTGAGTAGATGGGATTAGAGGTACATGTGCTGCCACGCCTGGCTCCTAGACTCCTTTCTTTGGTGCTGGGGATTGGACTCAGGGCCTTGCGCTGCCTAGACTCCTTTCTGATTCCCACTCTGAAACAGTGTCTCATCCTCTTCCGAAGCACATAGAATATTTCCTCCCCCTTAAAACAGTTACACTGCTTCACAGTCACTGCTTCACTGCTTCACAGAGAAAGGCCTTCATCGGTGGACTTCCTCTTAGTGTCCCTACCCACATTTGGATGATGCAGTGTGCTCTAAGCTGATTGTTCTCTCCTCAAGGACTTATTTGCACATACAAATTAGCCAAGTGACTTCATTCGGCCACATAAGGGAAATGAGAAACTTTTGCTTGAGACTTCTCTCATAGCTTATTTTCTTTAGCATAACAAGTCTCACTGCCCACTCTTATATATATTAATCCTTTAGGTCTCCTAAATAAGGGAATCAAAATAAGGAAAATTTTACATTTGAAGCAGTATGAACACAAAGGGAATGCAGTATAGTGATGGTCATGAGCACCACGACTGCATGTAAATGATGGCTGGTCGCGCTGGAGTTTCAGTCTAATCCTACTTTTGAAGAAGTTGTTCCAAAGCCCAGAAGGAAGAGTTTGCTAAGAGCTGCCACGTTTACAACAAACACGCACAACCCTGCTGTCAAGAACTTGTGCCTCCAGAGAACCAGACAGGTTCTCCAAACACTTCAGGAACTTTTACTGTGAAGTGAGACATTTTCATCTTTTCTTTGGCCTCCAAGCAACCGGGAGAACATTTAGGTGACTTATTTAACCCTTTGAAGTTTGCAGCTGATCTGAGAGATACACACACTTTTCTTAAATATTGTCATATATATATATGCTAGTTTGGTTATAATGTGTGTTTCATAACAGTTGTCTTTGACGGACACTGTGAAATCTGAAGTCAGTGTTCTGTGCTTTTTTTCCCTTTTTTTCATTTACCATTGAAAATGGCAGGAAAAATATATCGATTCGAAGATCTAAGAGGTGTTGAAGTAGTTCCGCGAATGATGAGCGATGATGAGAATGATGCAGTGGAATGTGAAAATGAGAGTGATTTAGAAACTGTAGCACACTTAGTGTCAGAACAAATAAAAAGACATTCAGAAATCTTGACTGGTGTGCGTAAGCCCTTACACATGAAACTTCATCAATTTCAAACACAAATCAAAGAAAATTCTAACATAGAGATGGCTCCCTTGACAAGCACAAAAAGAAAAAGATGCGTTAGTTGTTACACATCTAAAACAAGAGCTTACCAAAATATTTTTGCAGGTGTTGTGAAATGTATTTATTCCTTTAGCACAGCAATATTATTTACAATGACTGTTACAAATATTCTGTGAAGTCAGTTATTAAAGATTCTGATTAAAGTTAAAGACATTTTGGGTTGTGTTTTTTTTACACATGTTTCTGCTATTTAAAAAGAAAATTTTTAATTTTTTATATTTTATATTTCTTTGTTTATATTTCTTCTTATTTTTTTACATTTCTTTTACATATCATCACTTTGGATTTTTGCCATAGGCTTGAGAAACAACTTAAATTGTTTTTTGTTTTCCTTTTATTTGTCTCTGAATAATTGTCAGGAAATGAAAGGAAAATGCCTGAGGTCAAACTTCTTTCCCAGGTAAAATATATTTTTGCTTAAAACAATGTACATGTCTATAAAAAGACCAATCTTGACACTGAAATGTAGTGAGCATCGTGTAACAGGAAGATAGCCTTCTTGGATTATTGAAATAATGCAAACCTTTTGAAAGATTCTTGACTTTAATATTCAAGAAAATTGTATACTCTGCCTAGATGTCAAACTTCATACTATATGATAATAGAGTTGAAAGAATCCTAGACTCACAGCCATGCTCCTAGGCTCTTCTTTATGCTCTGTAACATTTCTTTCTTCATTTTCTTTCTTTATATAATTAACATGGTTCACTGAGCAGCATAGTCCTAAATGCACATCTAGATCACTGTCAGACCTGTGCTTATTATTTTCATTTCCAGCTTTACCTTCTATTCAAAGAAGCTTTCTTGAAGACAGGAAAAAAAAATGCTACTAGGTCGGCAATAAATTTCCATCCTCTCTAATTGATTAAGAAGAATTATTTTTTATTCCTGAAAACTTTCTTATGACCGTATTAAAGAATTTAGAGTACCCTATAATTCCTCACAGATTACTTCTTTTTTGTTCTCTAGAAGTTTTAAACATATTGACTTTTTTTGTGATACAAAGATGATTTTTGATTCTCTCAATAGTCCTAAACAAATACGTAGTTGCACTTACATGCTCCAGGATGATGCTACCCATATATTTATTTGCCAAGACCTGAAGGATTAAAGATAAGTTCAGAACTATAAAACACCGGAATTAATTTGCTACTTGGACCAACCATATTTAATTTAATCTAAGACAGTATCAACTCTAAGAAAGACCATCATTTTAAACACCACCAATAAAGAACAACAACAAAAGATACTCCCAATTAAGTCATAAAACACTATCAATTGTAAGATATGTCACATTTTTAAAAAATATTGACATACAGAAGTGTCCCGGAATCTATGAAATACAGCAATCATTGTTTTCCTATCTAAATAATTTGCTCCATCATCCCAAGGGAAAAAAATGTACAGGTATGTCTTAATTACTTTTCTAGACTCAATGGTTTGCAAGAGAGCAGATTTGACACAGGACATTTACAAGTTACAACATTTACACACAAGCCAAATGCAGGAAGAGTGCAGAATGTCTGTCTGTGCACTGGAGACCTGAAAGATCCAATCAAGGGCTGGAAGCGTATGACGTCCCATGCACATCTGTGTCTGCCCTAAAAGGCTGAAGAAATCTATACTGGAACCAGGTTACGATGCCTGCAGCAGAGATGAAGACCAGAGCTCCCCTGAAGCCAACAACAACATCCTCCACGACAGCAAGGTCACAAGCTCCTTCTTTGAGGAGAACAGCTGAGTCTCCTTGGGAAGCAAACAGCTACAACAGAGCTGCTCCTGGGAAACAGCCGGCCCCTATCTTCTGTTCCTGTTCTCCATTATGTTGTGCTGGCAACAGTCCTCAGGTGGATCGTTCACGCCCAGATCCACACCAACTCAGTTCAGCTGGGCGTTCCTGCCCAAGCTGACCAGGATAACAAGTGCACCACAAGGTACGTGCGCGGTATCTCCAAACCCCGCCACTGATCAGAACTATGTGGGGGGATCTGGACGGCTCTCCTTGTCCGCTAAATTTGAATACTGGGGTGTGGACACAAGGAACATGCATTAAACTAATCTAGTTAAGAAATTAAAAAGAAACACTTCCTGCTTGGTTCTGATGGTGATTCATATTTGGAAATGATGGGAATAGGGGAAACCCAGGTCCGGGAACTGGCATTGTATCTCGCTCATTCTGCTGCTGCCGCATCTCTAGGACCAGCCACGGGAGTGTCAGTGATGCGCTCCCGGTATGCTGCTGTGTTTTCTCTTCTATTAGAAGAAAGTGGATTGAAGGCTGATGCTTTTCATTTTCTCAGGAAAAAATGGGGATGTGAATTCTATTAATGTTGAAATTCTTGAAAAAAGTACAAAACGGGTATTAAGTAGGTAGCTTGGAATTTTAGAAAAAAATAAGTAATGTAAGAACCATAAGACAGATTTGATAATAGCCAAACTAAATCACTATTTCTTTTTATTTTTCAAGTAAGATAACTGTCTTATTTGGGAATGATGTAAACATAGTATATAGTGTGGCAAAGTGTTTGACAAGACTTCTATGATATCCTTGAGGACTTGCTTATGAAATACATGCCAGACAAGTGGGTTCAAATTTCAAGGCTAGACAAGCAAATAAAGTAAGATTCTTTCTTGTCTCTATCTTATTTACCTTTTTTACAAATGAGTTGATTGAAGACCCGTAGTCACACATTTGTCTGATTTGAATATGGCTAAAGCTAGGCGGACTCACTAGCACAAGAATCATACAAATGAAGATTGGCTATATGATCTCGGCATGTTGGAACATGAGGACAAACAACAACAACAATAAAAATCATTTAATTAAAAAAAGTGAGGTCTCAGATTTAGTTTAAAAAATATAATTCAGGCAGGGGGTGTACCCAATGGCAGAGCACATGCTAAGCATGCACAGTGTCCTGGGTTCAATCTCAGTACACACGGACAAACACACAGAATTTGAGTATTTAAAAATATGTATCATATATAATGTATATGTATATATCTATAATGTACATATATCTATGTATAATGTATACATCTATAATATGTACATGACATAGCTATAATTCAAGCAAGTATGGTATATGTATAAGATATCTGAAAGAGTCTTGAACATTTTGGTTAATCTGAAATTTATTATAAAGTATAATGTAATTGTTTGAAAAGTCAAAAGTATTATTAAAAGAAACCACCACCTCCCTTAACAGAATGTCGTTCTAATTCTTGAGGCTTGGCAGTGGACAGAGTCTTCTGTGGGGAGGACTTTTGTAGTCCGTGTCATTGTTAATTGTTTTATTCAACAAGTATTTATTGATTTCCAATTGGGGCCAGGCACTGTTCCACACGGTGAAGATACCCTGTAAAGAAAAGAAAACAAAGATCTTGTGGTGATAATGGAGAGATAAACAGTAAAGGATAATAAAGAAGTAAATTAAATTGAAAGGAAGAAGAAATTAAGTGCTATAGAAGCTAGGAAAACCGCAGCAGGGACTGGAAAGTCAGGCACTCTTTAGCAGGTGTGGGGCAGGCTGTGCTTGTAGATGTGACACTTGGTGTGGGTGGGTCTCACCGAGAGGTGATATTCTAGTGAAGTCTTGAAAGTAGCGAAGAAGCTTTTCTTTAAAAACAGCAGTACAACTTTTTTTGTATGGTAATAGGTATTAAACCCAGGGCTTCTGCACTGAGCTACATCTCCAGCCTGCATTATTTATTATTTTGAGAGAGGGTCTCACTGAGTGGCTCAATCACCTGGGCTGGGCATAAACTTGGGATCCTTCTGTCTTAGTCGAGCAGAGTGCTGGGATTACAGGTGCTTGACACCAGGCCTCGATAGAACTGTACTTTTTAAAATTTTTAAGAGACCACTATAAATTTCCTTGCACCCAATCTTTGTGTGTGTGTGTGTGTGTGTGTGGATGGGTGGGTGTGGGTGTGTGTGTGATACTGGGGATCGAACTTCAGCCTTCACACTTTACATTGCCAGCTCTTTCCATTTTCTATTTTAACTTTGAGACAGAGTCTCACTAAGTTGCCTAGGCTAGGCTCATCTTAGGTCTATGGCTTAGCAGTTTTTACATTTCTTCTTTCTTCATATGCATGTTGCTTAAATATGAAATTGATTTTATTGAACGATTGTTTTCTGAATACTTTTTATAATTTATACTAAATGAAGACAAAAGACAATATTGAGGAAATAATGGCATATTTTAAGAAAGATAAATTGAATAATCTTTTTACTGTTTTCTTAAAATATTCGCATTGTTCATAGCATTCATTTCATCTTCATTAAGAGAAACTTTCATGTAAATTTTAAAACACTAACTGCAATAATGAATATTTAGTGATTGGCATGTACTGGTAAGATCTTTGGCAGAGTACATTATTATCAGAGTAAAATCCTTCCAACAGTCCTGTGAGTTAGGTAGCTCTCGATATCCCTGCATCATAGGTAAGGAAACCCAGGTTATAGGAATTAGCAAGCAGCAGAACTAGGATTCTAACCCGTGTCAGCTTCAGTCTGAGAGTTGAAGTTTTCTCTATAATTTGCCACTGTTGCCCGAAAACATGCATAACACGATTTTTTAAATGCAAGATCATTTCAGATGGTACAACCATTAACACTTTTTATTTTAAAAATCGTATATATATTTTAAGGTGCACATTTATATTTTCACTAGTTCTTAGGAAATGCAAGCACACTGAACAAGAAAGAGATCCTGACAGCTGGACTGGTTATATCTGGAAAGGTCTAGAAAAAGGTGAGTGTTACAAAGCACAGAATCATGTCTATATCTTAGGGAAGTAAACATTCAAGATACAGTTAAACTTTTCCCTTAAGAGATGGCTTTTTTAGCCAGTAATGAGAATGCAAATGTACAGTGCCTGTTGGAGAAAAATGGAAATTTGTAGTATGAAAAAGAAAAGTTACAACCAGAATTGGCTCATTCATAGATTTTTTTTTAAAATGTCAGTTATTTCACTTACCCATTCAGGGTAATGAGTAGTTATCAGAGGCTACTTTTGTTAGGCATCTGTTTATTACTGTAATAAAATACCCAAGAGAATTAACTTACAAAGAGGAAAGATTTACTTAGGGTCCCTGTCTTGGACATTTCAGGCCATGGCCTCTTTGTTCCATTGCTTTGGGGCCAGCAGGAGGCTGCACACTGTGATGAGATGTAAGTGGCAGACCAAAGATTACCTCATGGCAGAGGCACAAAAATAGAGGAAGAGAGAGAGGCTGGGTCCTGCAACGCTCCCTGGGGGTGTAGCACAAGTGACCAGATGACCTGTCCTAGGCCCCACCTCTTAAGGTTTCTACCATTGCCCAGCAGTACCACTAAGTCTACGCTCTACCACCAACCCTTGTCCTCAACCCAAGGATCCTTTGTGTGTGCCTGTGTGTGTGTGTGTGTGTGTGTGTGTGCGCGCACAAGCACATGATATTGGACATTGAATTTAGAGCCTTCACATGAAGGGGTCTACATCCCCAGACCTTTTTTATTTTTAATTTTTAGTCAGTATCACATTAAGTTACCAGGGATGGGCTTGAGTAAATTTGGGATCCTCTTGCCTCAGCCTCTCAGACTGCTAGGGTTACCAGTATTCACCACCATGCCCTGCTACCCTTTTTTTTAAAAAAGCAAGTAATGCTACTTTTTCTTTTATGGTAGCAATATTAATTTTATTTGAAGATCGATTTATTTAAAGTGAGGTGAACTTTAATAATTTTAAAATAAATATGTACACTGACTTCACAAAAAAATCAAAAGTAGTAAGAATATGACACAAGTCTGAGAAATATCATATTAAACCAAGGTTTGTCAAATTAAGGCCCTTGAGCCTAATCTGTCTCCCTGGCTGCTTTTGTAAATAAGATATCATCGGGACGCAGCCACACCCTCTCGTTGACTATTGTCCCTGACCTCTTTGTCCTACAAAGGCAGAGTGGAAGAGTTCAGACAGACATAGAATGACCCAAAAACCTAAAGCATTTACTATCTAGTCCTTTCCAGAAATAGTTTGCTAACCTTCTGCCAGTCTATACTCATAAAGCATTTTTAAACCTTCATAGTAAAATCATGATTCTGCAAGGCACAGGTATATTTAGCAGTCAAACTTGTTCTGTATTTTTTTTTGTTTTGTTTTGTTTTTTTTTAACATTCAGGACAGCTTAGTGCCTTTCTCAGGCCTATGAAGCCTTGTGGCCACGTGAGAACAATGAACTATTATTAGCATTCCTTTGTTTACCGTTTGACAGAATAGATTCTATCTTCTCAAATTCTTTTTGATCACAAACACTGTGGTACAATAAAAGGAGCAGATAAATTCTGAGGCCCTGAAGCCCCACTGAAAATTAGAGTAAAACTTGAACTTCAAAAGATCCTGGTAAAGCAGCAAAAGTCTAGCTTTCCATTCCAAATGAGGATGAGAAAAGGGCGCCCTGGAGCCAATCACTGCTAAACAGGAGTTCACAGAGCAGCGCAGAGCGAGGATCGCTGCGCCTGTCCTTCAACGTGCTGTCAGGCTAGGGATTAATTTTTGTTTCAGTTGAATAAATATATTCTGAATGCATCCTCCATGCTCAGTATTCTTACAGGAGAACAGAGCTCCTGATTCCTTGTGCGTGTGGCCCCAGAGTGGACAGCAGTCCTGTCCCTGCATTTCAATTGGTTAACATTGAGTCTTTGTTGTGTCCCACAAGCTGGAAATCTATTACCTCAGTTCATCCTTAAAATGACCATGCCAGGTAGGTTCTATTATCTCTATTTTTAGAAAAGGTATTAGAAAATATCTCTATTCCATTATCTCTATTTTAGGGCACAGAGACATTTCATATTTACTCCACGGCCTGTACTTTCATCACCATTTGACGTGGCTTCTCTTTTGGTTTGGATGCCCTGAGAAAGAAGGCACGGTGCAAAGTCACTCTCCCATGCTTGTGGGATGGAGTCTCCCTTGAAGGGCCTGAGCGTTCTTCGTGTCAATCCCTGAAGAAAAGACACACTTAGGCAGGAAACCGGGATTAGAAAGACTGGTCACGGACAGGCTGGAAAATCATTCCTGCTCCACTCTTGATCATTATTTTCTGCTCTGGACTAGACTGTCTGGGAGGCAGAGTCTGTAACTATGAAGTGCCACTAGACTGGGAGGTTCAGTCCGTGACTGTGAGGTGTCATTGTGGGCCCCTCCACGTAGAAACAAGGCCAGGAGTTCAACGAGCATGTGATACCTCTGTCTCAAACCATGTAGTTCAATGAGTTAATTCGTTAGTGTGTTTTTCTTTTGTGACTCCCTAGCAAAGTCTTATTTAAACATCCTGGACACTACGTGAAGGGTATCAAAAGGAAGAGAAAGTGACCTGTATTTAAACAGAACACTAAAAGAAGAACCATCTGCCTTGATACTGAGGCTGATACATTGACTGCCGCAGCAGGAAGGGAACTCAAAAGGGGAATGCGACTTTCCAGTCACAAGTTGAGGTTGCATTTGATGATATGATTGTGCAAAGCTGGAAGATACAAAAGGGATGATTTGCTTCTCATTTTGGAGGACATTTACAATCTCCTAGAAAAAACAAATATGAGGGGCTGGGGATTTAGCTCAGTGGTTAGAGTGCTTGCCCAGCAAGTGCAAGGCCCTGAGTTTGATTCCCAGCACCAAAAAAAAAAAAAAAAAAAAAAGAAAAGAAAAGAAAAAGAAAATATGAAATACCAGGGCATATATTAACCACAACAAAATGTGATGTTTCTTAACAGTAATTTAGAGAAGAACTGGGTACTACCAGTTTACACCTGTGTAGGGAGGTACAGGGCAAGGCTGATGAAGTTCAGTGAAAGTTATTTCACACAGAAACTTTGAGCTGTATTGTGGGTCATGGTAAGGAGGTTGTATTTTGTCTTGTGTTATCTCTTTTTTAAAGAAATGAGCTGTTAAAGTATGTTTGTTGGTTGATGAGAATGATCCAATGGAGAGAGAAATTTTGATGATACAGGAGGCAGTGGGATTAATTCAGGAGCAAAAGCCTTGAGTATATAGGAAGAGACTGAATGCAGGGTGTAAGTGGGGGAGTTGGCCTTATATTGTAACACAAGTATTTGCTCATTACAATAAAAGAAAAGTCAGAATATATGGATTTGTAAATACAATGAGGTTGATGTTTTAGTGGCAGGAAAACAAGGCCATTTTCTACTCTCATTCTTCTATTTTCTATAAACTTCCAATTACTTTTACTTTCTCAGCTCATAAGACTTAGGTTATCATCTGAGTGGGAAGGGCCTAGAGGTATCAGAGACTTGAGAAACTATGAAACAGCTGGAGAAGTAGTTGCCCAGGGAAGAGTGTTTGTATTCCTCATTAGCATTAAGGTCTGGCTCAGTTCTGAGTTTTAAACCTAATATAAGACCTCTTAGCTACTTTCTAACCATCACTGAATGCTTAAACTGTAGGTGGAGAGTGCATTTATCCAGGTTTGGAATGTTGGAAAAGATGTATATGAAAGACAGACGAAGATGATGAGTATATGTGTACAAGGACTAGTTATAATTATAATGATGATTCATGCCATCCAAGCTGACTGAGGACAAGAATTGGGATGGAGAAGGATTGAGTTGTTAAAGTAAGATGTGATGCCTGCATGCTCACATGGATCCAGGACTGGCCACCTAATCTGTGGGGCTCAGCCCATTCCTCTCCAGAGCTGCTCCCCTCCTCTGCTTCCTGGTCTGTATGGACGAAGCAGCTTTGCCCCACTGTGCCCTTCTGCCGGAATGTTTCTGCCTTTGAGCCTGCTAACCACATCCCTTATCTCTGGAAGCTGTACAATAAACTAACCATCTCCTCCTGTAAGTTCTTGGCGTCAGCTCTGGTGTCTCAGTTGCAGGAAAGCTGACTAATAACAACATGAAGTGCAGGAGAAAAGCAGCCGTTACCTGAAACAGCTAGAGGGGAAGCTGTAGTCTTAGAATAGAGTTGAATTTCAAGTGAACAAGTAATCGGAGAAGAATTTGAGAATACGGGGGAGAGAGGGTTACTGATGGCAGATATGATTCCCAAAAGGCACAGTGAAAAAATTGGGGGGTTTAGGGAGTGGTGGAGCTTAAATTATTATTATTTTAAACTAAGAGAAGATGATTTATTTAAAGATGGTGAAAAGGCAGGGAAGAGATGATAGCTACTGGATGAGAGGGAGCATTCGAAAGCTAAATACTTGTGGACTTTCTCTGTAGTTCCTTTTCATTGGGTTTTTCCTCCTGTTGGCCCTTGGAATCTGACTGGGTTTTGGGCTTATCTGTCATCCTTGTCTGGGTTTCTCTTAGCCCTGTGACCTTTCTTTGTCTTTTGGCAGAGGACCAGATTATGGGTGAGTGCCTTAGGACCAGGTTATGTACATTTAAGGATCAAAAAAAAGGGGGAGTCTGTGATTTTTATGTTTATCACACTAGCTGGGACCTCCTGAACTAGTTCCATTGCCTTGGCCTCTTTAACTGTTGGAATCTAGCTGCCTTTATATTTCTAACTATTGGATTATAGCTGTCTCTGCCCTTCAGAGTCTGGCTGTACAGGTCAAAATCATCTACTAAATTTTAATAATGTCCAATGAAGCCTTTACCCCACCTTTTCTATACCTATGGGGACCCCTGTCCCTACATTCCCCCTCTGAGACAACCATCCAGCTGCTGTTGGGGAAATGGGAGAAGACCGATCTGGCTTCTTCGAGCTGAATGGGGTTGTATTTGGGGAGCAGTGGATGGAAATCTTCAGCAGGGAGCTTTTGTCCAATGGGCCTCAATAGACATCCAGAAGCTTTACAGTGGGTTTCGTCTGTATGGCCACGTGGGGTTTGGCAGCCTCTAGGCAAAAGGAAAAGAAAAATGAACTTTACCAAAAGATTAAAGGCATGTATGACCAAAGCATGAGCAACAGGATGGAATGGTAGACTGGGGAAGGAGCATGTTAGATATTGTTTTTAATGGGTTGGAATAACAATTGCAACCAGCCGGTCCTTAGAATTTTTAGCAGGGGTCAGTGATTGGAGATTTCCCTGGGGGTGGAGCTTAAATTAGATTTGCTTTATAAGACTAATAGTCCTCACAGGTGACTAGAAACCTGCATTTCTTATAAATTGCCCCCATGGTATGGATATGGTTTAAGTGTGTACCCCAAGGTTCCATATGTGGGAAACTTGATTTTCAGAGTGGCAATGGCATTGTGGTGGTAGAGCCTTGAAGAGGAGAGGGAACCTAGTGGGAGATGGAAGTAGACCTCCAATACTTTGGTTTCAGACTCCTCGCTGTCAGAATTTTGAGAGAATATATTTCTGTTCTTTTAAGCCACTAAGTTTATGTTATGGTCATTTAAAATGTTAGTCCTAGGAAACTAATGTAGTAACAGTATTATGATGAGGTTTTTTTATAAACTCAACTGAATAAGTGAGTCTAAATTTTGTTACAGGGCAGAGTCAAACATAGGGATTTCTCATGACCTGGGCCTCAAGAGAATGCATTTTCAGGAGGGAATAGACTTCCAAAATGAGGAACATATGGTGAAAAACCAGTAATTAAAATATTTTTGATTCCCCTAAACCTCAACAATTTAGATATTAGCCACTGTTTCCTTATTAATGCATATCAGTGGTTTTAATCAGTGAGTGTTCTAGTGGTGTCCGATAGCCAAGGAAGGCTGCTAAGTATCACAGCAAACTAGTCTAAAATGACATTGTTTCTAAGGTTGGAAAACATGGGGGTAAATGCAAATATAATGCATGATGTCTCTCTTACTCCTTCTTTTCAATTCAGGCATAACACAATTTTGTGTATATCAATATTCACCATCTAAATTATTATGGCTATTTACTGCTGAGCTAAGTAATACAGAATAAAGAAGTACTAATATCCTTACTTTTATATATTTTTTACTTTACATGAAGGTAACCATAGTCATATTTTTAATTTATTTAACTCTCTTTTAATTACCATTAAATCTCCCCAAATTCTCCTTAATCTCACAATATAATTTCCACACCGTTAAACTTACCATTTAGTTCATAATTTTTTTTTCTCCTAGAGAAATCACTTTTCTGGAGCATTTTTGTCTTGATGCTCCAAATTAAACAGACTGTGGAAACAGACTCAAAGAGTTTAAATGTGCAAAATCACATAGCCGTTGCATAATAGGATTGGAACTCAAACCCAACAAGTCCTTGCTTTCTTACTGGTGTTGTTTCAGTTATTTGTTTTCAAAATAATGCTGTGTAACAAACCACCCCAAAACTGCAAACCTTGAAAAACAATTATTTATTATTTCTCATAGGTCTGGGATCGGCTGGTCTGAGCTGGGGTAGTTCCTCAAAGACATATCTGCTCCTTTTACCCCCTGAGGATCCCAAGCCTGTTCTCACGGGAACTCCAGAAGTGCTAGAAAGATGCAGAGATGCTTTTCCGTCCTTTATCTTTACAAGCTGCTAATGTCCCACTGATCAAATCAGGTCTCATGGCCAAACCCAAAGTCAAGGGCAAGGAAAGTTTGTTTTCCATCCATGCAGAGGGAGAGGAAAGAGTCAGTATTCACCAATAATAACTAATGTTCTACAGGGACTAGCTAGCAAGATAAATGAACAACATGAGACTCCACTATAATTTCAGATGCTTAAGAAGTCAACTGGGAGTTTTTCACTTTCAAATGCTCCCTACTTGTCGAGAAGCTACCTATCATTTCTCTTTTTCCCTTTTACCACCATCTTTAAATACTCTTCTCTTTGTCAAAAAAAAAAGAAGTCAACTGATCTCAAAACCTCTCAATTAATTGCTTTTTGTTAAGCATAGATAATTTCCTTATCTCCCAGCAAATACAGGAAATGTGCAAGCATTAATATCATATTTCAACACAATATCGAATATATTAAATACTTCATCTTGGTATTATTTGCTTTCTTCTCATTCCCTTTTGTAGGTTTTGAATTTTGTGCCTCCTGTATGGCATATCCATTTGAAAAATGTTTTTAAAAATAAAATCTAACTTATTTGAATCCTAAATCATCAAAGTATCTTGCTCTGAGACTATAATTTAATGATAAATATAGACAAATCAATTTTACTCTCAAACAGTATTCATAGATTTAAACCATGTCTGCACTTTTCTAAATTTATAACAGGACATACTTTTCAAATATGATACTAAACATGTTAATGTAACCATTCCTTAGGGGCCACTGATTAAGAAATACATTCAAGAAGACAGAAAAGATTTTTTTAAATAAAAGAAGACAATATACTTGAAGGTGGGAAAAGGAGAGAAAGAAAGAAAGAGAGAGAGAGAATTGACATGGCAGACAGCTACTCTGGAGGGGTAGGGAGTATTCAAAAGTGAATAACTCCAGAAAAGATTTTTAAAAGGTGAAGACTTGAAAATTTCTGTTTGAAAATTTTGTCAACTATCTCAAGCCGTGCTTGTCTGTGAAACATTATAAAATATTTCAACTGTATAAATCACTTAATGTACTATTGTAGACAGCTAAGTAAGGTAGAAATATTATAGGGAGTCGGACAGGGCTGGGCCCTCAAAGGAGTCAATACATAAGAGGAGAATGCCTACTTCTATGGCTGGAGGCGCATCTATTGAAGGTCAGGGACTAAAGATAAGGCCGAGGGATAAACAATGAACTGAAGATCACACTCATCTGCTCTGATAAATTCTGGGTCACCCAGGTAAGTGACCAAGACTTCCAGATCCACCCCATCCTGGAATGTCTTTATTCTTTCCATGTTCATTTGCTATGTGACCTTCTTCTCCATTGGATCAGTATTACCTAAGTGACTACACTTGTAATATTATTGGTTAATCATCATTTTGACACACATTGTACCCACCTCACAATTTTGCTCTATAAAACTTCCCCTGAAAAGTGAGCTCGTTGGCAACCCACTCGGGTCCCCTCCTGTCTCTCAGGAGCTCTTTCTCTCTCTCTATAAAGTTCCTACTCTTAACCGCCTTTGTTCCTTAGAATTCATTCTTTGACTTTGGGGAACATGAACTCTGCGTAACTGACATCTAGCAGGTTCGAAGTTATATTTTTTCCCCTATATCAGTACCATGGAAAGTAATCAAAAGAACCTTCAAACTAATACATGGAAGTTATACACAGACCTGTATTATTTTTATGTTTATCATATAATAATATAATATTATTTTATGTGTTTTTCTTTAAATAAGTATGTCCTAACTTTGAGATCATAGATAAGAGAGACAAACAGAAAAAGAAAGGTTTATATGATGTATAAATAGTATACCCATCAAGGATAAACTCTACCACTAAATCCTTCCTTCTTTCTTATTTGCATTCTTTAATCTATGGCTAAGTGAATTTTTCACTTTTTGTTTGGACACCATGGAAGTAGGTCAGGCGCCAGGATTTCCCTTGCCAGAAATCCCATGTACCTACTTGGATGAATTTTAGCACCAGCCAACCTTTAGCAGGGTCTAGAATTATTATCAGACGGGTTCTGATATTGCTGGGTTCTTTCCCTCCTCAAGCAAAGAATTGAATGAGGGGGACAAAAAGCAGTTCTAAAGTTTTATTTAAAAGTATAGAGAGAAGAAGAAAAGGAAAATTGAGCATAACAATAGATACAGCAAAACGGGTACTGGGTCTATAAGGCACGGTAGGGGTTACCACGAGACAGGTATGGTAGCAGCAGTGCTGGGGACCCAGCCACCATCTTCCAGACGGAGAGCTCCTTCCCAGTGGCGCGGTAGAGAAAACAAAATGGCCTTGCTTCAGGTGTTGCTACTATTTATGGAAAGGCGTTCTCATGGAATCTGGTGAGAACTTCCTACAGTCCACGTGAGGGCTGGTGCTTGAAAATCACGCCTCAGGCTGACGTCAGGTCCAGGCCACTCCCCCAGGTCACGTTCCCTTGCCAATCAGCCTTAGCCACACCCTAATCCTATTTCAGAATCAGGGCTGTGTATGTTCTGTCTGGGACAGAAAAACAGAAATTCACTGAAGTATTTTCACCCATGAAATTTAGGTCTTCCCCCAGCACTTGTTTACCCTCCTAGAAGTGTCCTTGACTTAGACCTGATCAAAGTGTTTTCTTGAAAGCTTCAATTAGGAGTGGTGTCTTACTTTTCTTGCTAAAAATACATACTTTAAAAGCTAGTCCTCAGCAGCCTGGAGAAGGATAATGGAGGGTGGCGAACAGTCTATGTACTTTACTCAAGAATGCTGCTTATGCTTATTTTCTGACCCCAAGCCCAGGAGAGTGCTGGCATCAATTTTTAAATTTGGTTACAGTCGTACCTTGCTACTGGACTTTTTAGAGTTGAGTGGGTCAGAAATAGTCCATGTTCTTCTGTACAATGAGGAAAGAATTCTAAGCACACACTGTGTAGTAGGTAGAAGGTAGCTGCATTTATTGGAGATCTCCGGGAAGGTGGCAACCGCAGGGAAAGGGAAAAGGGCAGGAAAGGCAGAAAGAACCAAAAGGCATGTGAGAGTGAAGAGCAAAAAGGGAATTGCATGACTGCTAACTCAGGCTCCTTGAATTTAAAGGGTAGCTATCTCTGACTTCTAGGTGCCTCCCACTGAGTTGCTCACTGGCTTCAGCACCCGCCCCCTGGGGCGGGGTGATTACTTAGGCTTTTTGTTCTTCCTTTAAGAAGATGGAAGCCTGGATAATCCTTTAAAATGTTGTTTATAGTTGAGCTTTTAGGGGAAGGGAGTGCTTCACTCAACTCCTTTGTTTCTAACTGTACTAGACTGCTTTGAAACTCCTCAAATTTAGTACTAAGCCCATGGGATAGAAATTCTCAGTGTTGATTGCCTTGTGATCCTCTACCCTTTCCAGCCAAACCGTCAGTCTGATTCTCATCCCTTTTGTTACTCATCTTACCTCCTGGAACCCATTAAATTGGAATACCAAGGTACTACTGGTATTTCTTCCTGGGAACAGATGGAACTTTCCCAGACTTAGTTTTTGTTTAGATTATTTTTAAACCCACTTAATTTGCAATGGCCAATAGTTGTGCCTCTCAATTAGTCTCTAAATTGGTGTGAAAGTTTTAGGACTGTTGTCCTAATTAAAATAGCCTTCTCACAGTTGCTCTTTCCTAGAAGGAAATCCCCTAGGCAGCCCCATAGACCACCCAGGAAGCAGGCTGGGACTTTTCATAGCCCAAGGCTCAGTTAGTTTCTATTCCAGATGCCTGAGGGCTTCTCCAATCCATCTCACTCTAAACTACTTCCTTATCATGTTTTGGAGTCCTTTTACTCTGTAAGTATCACATAATATGAAGCACTTCAAAAGCTGAGGCAAATCAACAAATGTTTATTAAAATAAAAGAAAATGAATTATGTGAGCCACTATAAACATATATATATGAAATACAGCAAAGTCATGAGATGTTTTTACCTGTGCAATTCTACCAGTCTTGATGCCACTGTGTTTTGAGACAAAATGTTAGCTAAAAATGTGAAAAGAATAGGTTGGATATGTAACATAGTAGCAGAGTGTTTGTTTAGCATACACAGGTCTTTGGGTCTATACCTGGCACAAAAGAGGGAGATGGAAGGGGGAAGGGGGAGGGAGAGGGAGAAAGGAAGAAGAAGAAAAAAGAGGAAGGGGCAGAAAAAGAAGGAAAAGAAGGAAGTGATGATTTAGTGTTCTCATCAAATACAGTACTTAAAACTAGACATCTAACTGTCTTAAAGCCACAGTTCTTCCAGTGTCCCCTTTGCCATATCCAGTTTCCAAAGCCTACTTTCCAAATAAATGTCTTCTCTTAGCATTTTTACTTTGATTATCACAATGATCTATCTTGTTCTCTTTAATTTACTCTTTCCCCCTGCAAATTGGCATAATCTTTCTAAAATCCACTATCTTCCCTGGTGGTTGACTTTCTCCTTTCAACTAACACTCCAGCTTCAGCAAACTATGTCTCTGCATAGATGGACCCTCACTCCAGTTTCATTCTGAAGCCACCTCACCTTGATTTCTTGCCTTTGGACTCTGGAAGTTTCCAAAGTTCTCTGTCTCAGTCAAGTGATCATGTATATGCTTGGTTAAGTGCAGAATGTATTTGTAGAGGCAAGGTGTGAAGATAAGTGCCTGTAATCCCGGTTTTTGAGAAACTGACTTAGTAGGATCATGAGTTTGAGGCCAGACTGGGTAACTTAATGAAACGTCATCTCAAAAATAAATACAAATTAGAAAATAAATGTATTTATGAAGATTGTAGTTATCTATTTCCTCGTGGATATGGAAAGAGTACTCCATATGTCCTCTTCTCAAATAACTTTGAATTACAGCATTCAGACTTAAAACAAATCTTATGAATGGGGGACTTTTAGATAAATAAATATATTGTTTACATGAGGTTTAAAAAATAAATCCAAGCCCAATAAGTAGAAATTTACTTAAACATTTATATTAAAAAGTAGCTCTTGGTATTTAAATTAAGTTAGACTTGATTCACGAGGAGTAAGGAGGAAAGTGCATCCACTAATGCACAAAACCTGCAATCTTACACAAAATAAAGAAATCAAGAAGACATACTGGCAAAGGCCAATGCTATCAATTAGTATGGTTTGCAGAATAAGTTTTCATCCCTGATAATTCATACATTTGGCTTTCTTTAATTTTACAGCAAATTTTTAATGGGAAGTGAATAAATGAGTCCACTTATATATTAACATAGTCAATTTCAGGTCAATTTAATTCCACATGAGAAATTTATATTACCATTTATTTCATCAGTAACGAAAGAATTCAAAGATGGCTGAACAAAAAGAGATAAAATTCATTTAAATCTTTGTTTATCTGGATACCACCAGGGACTGAACCCAAGAGAAGAGGGCACTTACTAATTAAATAGTAACTGATGGCCCTGGAGCCCAGCTGGCTGGTACCACATCTAAGTAAGTGAAATCTACAGAGAGGACATAATAGGGACCAGGGAAAGTTGAAAAGAAAAATAATAGAGGAAAGCCTCTAACAAGAAAAGGAATAAGAGGTCATGGGACTGGGAAAAAGCACCATCAGATAGGGGAAGACACAGTCTATCGTCTCGGAACAATGGCAGGCTTTCTTTATAAGTCTCTTTGACTCCAAGTCCCCCTATCCACTGATGCACAAAACCTACATTTACACTCATTTCCATTAGAATCCTGTCATTTGAATTTCAAAGTTGTGATCTTCTAAGAGCCCTACTCTACCCCAACAGAGAGGACCCTAACAGAATAAGAGCTCTTTAATGTCAAATTTACAGAGTAAGTTTCAACTTTTTCTTTTACTCTCTACTTTGCCTGTTTATTCTCCATCTCATACGGAGACTTAGAAATGCAGTGCTGGTGAGAGTATTCTGTAGTACCTAGTGAAGGCCAGCCACATAGCTGTATCTCCATTTGAAAATATTTTAATGCTTTACTAAAAGTTTTGTTCTGATAAAGTCACAGCTTGAGGTAGCAAACCCTTCCACAAAGTCAGTCATATCAAAAACTGAAAGTTATAAAACTGTGTTTCTGAAACTAATACGATAAAAACCTATTGAAAAGAAAAAAATTACCAAGGCTATAATTTTATCATGAAGTTGCTTAAATAACAAAACACAGAAATAGAAACAAAACCTTGTATTTATAGCTCTTAAACAGCCAAAAAAATTAGGCAAATCTGCACATTAACATAAAGCAAAACATAAACCAATACTCTTAATAAGATGGATGATATTGTTCACTGAAAGCCAATTGTAGGTATTGTATTTATAGCAAGAAGGTATAGCTTCTAATAGTGTCCCATGAACTTGTTCCGATAAGTATTATGTTTCTGTACTTCATTAGTGTTAATGCCTTTGAGGTTCGTTTTGTTGTTGTTATGTTGGGGAAACTGTAACTATTAAATAATCAAAAAAAGCCACTTTTAGTGAGTGGTTTGAGAAAACTGTGTAAAACTATTCTTTTGCTCCCTTGAAAATATATTTAGCATTAGAGTATTAATTAAATCTACTTTTGTTAGACATCCAATTCAGTTGTTACTGCATTTGGGAACAAATATTTTTAGTGCCAATGGAGTGAAGTGATTTAGCAGTTAAATCTGAAGGCTGAATATGATATGTTCATCTGACTTCAATTTCCCTGCTTAACTAGGTATTATGTGGTAAATCAATTCACCTGTCTCTTTCTCTATGCCAACTACCATGAAACCTTAGTTTGTTTGGTATATTTTTATTTTTATTTAGCAGGAAAGATTTTTGTTTACTTTTTAAAATTTTTATTAGTACATGTTTACAGTACAGAATAATTACATTTATTGTGAGGAATTGGTACATGTACATAATGCATCTTAATTTTTTTCATTCCCTTGTTTTTCAAAAGATCAACCTCCCCATTTCCTATTAGCCATCTTTTATTTTGCTTTTTAATTTATTTAATTTATTACTGAGCCTCTCTGGCACAGCCTCAGCAGCAATGACCATAATAACTAGATCTATAAACAGGGGAAATAACATTGTAATACAAGATTATATGATGTACAGTTTAGTTATACAATTAAAATAAAAGGCCCAAATAAAAAATTGTCATAGAAACTTGTGGATTTCCAAGAATACGTATTCATATTGGGGATGAAAACAATATTGGGGGAGACCAGAAATGCTGCTTAGCAGTTTTTGTGGTATGCACTTACGTGTTATAAAAATAAATGTAATACGTTATTTTCCTAGGGAGAGATAAGTTTGCTTTGCTTTGCCTTGAAAAGTTATTTTCTTATGAAAACAACCACAAGATTTAACTGTGGCAATCTGTCTTTCCTTTTTCTGGGAGAAAGATCTGGGAGAAGTCCTGTCTGAGGATAGGACAACTAAAATTCTTTGGAGAATTCTTTAATGGAGGAATCATAAAAGAGGACTGTTAGATCAGTGAATCCAAATGTAATTGATCATAATATAATGCCAACTGCAGAAGATCCTGCGTTTTAAGAAGATTTTGAGTTTAAAAGTAAAAGGGGCACTGGAAAAGAAATGGTGGGTCAATAGTTTGAGGTGGTAACTACTGGCAAAGAAAAATCAAAATTGGACAGAGAAATGTATTTACACCTCTAAAAGCTTTCCTGCAAGAGTTTGGTCCCAAGCCAAATGATTAGGCCGACTTCTACTCTTAATTTGTATTTATATCCTAGGCAAAGAGTGCTTATGTTAGCAGTAGTAAAAAGATCAGAGTAAAACACGAGGAAGGCTGAATGTTAGTTGACAACATTTAAGGCAGTATTTCCCCAACTATACTGTGTATGAAAGACCCAAAACAAACCAAAATGAAAAACACTGAAGAAATCTGTTCTGAACTCAAAACACACAGAGAACACTGCATGCTCTCTCAAGCTCTGGGGCGCTCACAATAAGTAGTAGTTAATATAATCGCTGATGAATTCTATGCTATAATGGTTAATTTTGTCAACATGACTGGATTGAGAGATGTCTAAAAAATTGGCAAAGCACACTTCTAGATACTCCTGAGAGATCGTTTCTAGAAAGATCAGCACGTGGGCCAGTGAACCAAGTGGGAAAAATCATTCCTCAATGTGGGAAGCACCAGTCAGCAGTCGGGGCCCAGATGGACCAAAAAAGGGGAAGAAGAGGGAAGCTCAGGATCGCACTCTTCTTGAGCGGGTACCCTGTTCTCTTGCTGAAACTCCTATGGACATTGAATGTGGATTTGCACCAGCAGCATCTAGGGGGCTATCGGGCCTTCAGCTTTGGACTGGGGCTGCATCTTTGCCGCTTTTACTCCGAGGCTTCCAGCTTCTTGGGCAGAGGGGCTGTTGCTTTCCCTGGCTCTCCAGCATGCAGCTGGCCACTGTGGGACTACCCGGCGTTTTACCATGGAAGCCAATCTAATAAATACTTCTCATAGTTATGCATTGTGTGTTCTATTGGTTCTATTCCTATGAAGAACCCTAATACACACAGTAAAATAACTTGAGTATGGTTTATGGTTTCTCAAACCTATTTTGATGTGATACTTTTTTGTTCTCAACTGCTGCTATGGAGGAAAAAAGGAGCAACGGGTTCAAGAAACTCCAGGGAACCCTAGAGTGAAGGAATTAAATAAATCAATTCTCCACATAAAAGTTTTGAGAGTTAAAAACAATTTTTTATATTTGCTTATTTTAGTCCTTAGATGATGAAACATTTTATGTAATAAATTGGTCTATCTTAATGCCCAGTACTTTTTGCCCTGGAGTATTTTTCTGAGTTAAATTTTAATTTAACTCAACTGAAGTATTTTTATTATAAACGAATGTCCATTAAAAAGATCATTGGCCTAAAGTGGGAGACTTTTGATAGCCTTAATAATAATAAATGAGAAACTATTTTTATGTTTTTAATTTTCAAAAAGTGGTTTTATGGTTTGAATTATGATTCCCTCACCAAAAGTTGCTTTGAAATTCTAATCTCCAGTACTCCTGAATGTGACCTTATTTGAGAATTAGATTGTTGTAAATGTAATTAGTTAAGATGAGGTCATCTTGGACTAGTATAGGCACTTAATCTAATGCAAATGGCATGTTTATGAGAAGAAGGAAATAGTATCTTAGTTTGTTCAAGCTTTATGACAAAATACCACAAATTGAATATTTTATTAGTAGTATGATTTATTTCTTGCCATTCTAGAGGCTACAAGTTCTAAACCCACTCAAGGTAAGCTTGGCGTCTGTAAAGGTCCACTTTCTGGCTCAACAAAGTGACTAGTTGTTCTGTCCTCACAGGGTGGAAGGGAGAAGTAGTTCTCTGGTGCATCTTTTTTAAGGGCATGAGTCCCAGTCATGAACACTCTACTTTCATCACCTAGTCACCAGAGGCCCCATATTGTAGCACCATCATTGTGAGGATTAGGGGCTCAACATGAGATTGCTTTTTGAGGGGAGCACAGACATTCAGACCGTAGCACAGAGACACATAGATAGAAGATGGCTATGTGAAGATAGGGGCAGAGATTGCATTGATGCATCTATAAACCAAAGAAAACCAAAGACTGCTGGCAAACAGCAGAAACTAGAAAGGCAAAGGCAGACTCTCCCCTGCAAGGTCCAGAGTGAGTGTGGCATGGCTGACACCTTGATTCAGACTTCTAGCCTCATACGCATGTCGATTTTTTAAGCCACTCAAGTTGTGCCCTTGTAGCCGGCAAACTAATACATATAGTATAGAGCTGTGTAACATATCATCATGATTAGCCACACTACTTCATTTAACTAGTAAAAGGTAAGTATAATTTAAAATTTAGGTCCTCAAGTTTGTGAGCGACATTCCAATTGTTCAGCCATCACTTGTGTTTAGCAGATATTGGCAGTATAGATACAGAGCCTTTCTCATTGCAGAATGTTCTGTAGCACAGTCCTTGTGTAAAGGTGATTTTAAAATTATTTATTAACATTTAACTGGTTTAATGAATCAGCCTATTCAGGAATGTCTGAAATTAGAAAACATGATGATTTTGTAGAAAGGCCATTTCAAATAGCTGATTTCAATCACAGGCCTTTTCCATCAATTACAGGCCTTTTCCATCAATTACAGGCCTTTTCCATTTTAAGAAGTGTTACTTTTTATAGCTGGATGTTCCCCACACCACGTGCATTCATAGATCGGGCTTTGTGGAGGTGATTGAATTATAGGGGTGTGATACTCACCAGTGGGTTAGTCCACTGAAGAGTTTATTACTAAATGTGATGTTGGGAGATGAAGCCTGATTGGAGGAGGTGGGTCACTGGGGATGTGGCCTGGAAGGGTCTATCTCCATCCTTCTTCCCTGATCTCTCTCTGTCTCCCAATGCCATGTCATGAGCAATTTCCTCTCTGTCATGCCCCTCTGCCATGCTGCTCTGCCTTGAAGCTAGCAGACTATGGAGTTAAACTGCTACAAACTATGAGCCAAAATAAACCTTTCTTTTCTCTTTAAAAGTGTGGATGTCAGGTATTGTGTCTCAGTGAGGAGAAACTAAAATGACAAGTTTTTATTGACCTCCTTAAACTGTTTGGAAGTAGTACTTTGACACCAATATTATTCCTTACCATTAAGATAAAAAAAAATTATGGAGGATCAAGAGATTGATGGACAGCGACAGGGAAGGGGAAGGGGATAAAAAAAGGAATTAAAATGTATTAAATACATGTACCAATGCCCCACAGGAATGTAAGTATTATGTACTACAATCATGTACTAATAAAGAAAATGACCTGAAAAATAAAAGATATAAATATTACCCCAAAGATATAATTTGTATGGTAATATTTTAAAATATGGAATGTATTTATCCTCATAAAATCTCCCTAATTATTTCAACAGAAAGTTTTCACTCAGATTGTTTTTAGTGTTTTTTAAGAAGCTAATGATGTCTAATGCAAAGGGTGACATGAAGGGTGTGTCCCTTTATGGTGTCCTGCTTAATTGGAGAAGGGACACGATGAACAATTAAACTGCAAATACTGATTTCTTAGGGTGTCACTGTTTCCTTCTGACATAACGTCTAAGCTACCTGGTTTGTACAGTTTGCAGAATAAAATAAAATTTCTGGATTAAAAAAAAAGAAAACTTTCTTTTGGCTGAGAGAGCCAAATACTTTGCTATCTACTAATGTCCATCAAAGCAAACCATGGCATCAATAAACGTAATTTGTAGTTATTTATAGATCACCTAGAAATACCACTAGGAATTCATGTTTCTGAAATGGAAATAAACACCCTATAAACATATTGGAAATGTAGTTACCCAGTTATAGCACATTAACAATTGATTTTGTACTATTGAATACTACTGGTCAAATATTTCAAACTCTCATCTCGAAACATATCCCATGAAGTTAAGCAAATCGGCTGTGGCTGTAGTTGCCCTCTGAGACCTGCCTCAATTCCTAGAAAGGCCTGGGGACAGAGTGCCTCTCATCAAGTTGCCAGAGAGCTAATTTTCTGAGTAATAGACACATCTAGAAAAAATAATAAAAACAGAAAGGAAGTTGATTTAGAAATCTGTGCACATATTTTAAGAAAGATTAAAATTATTCATGGACAAAATGGAATTCTTCTTTGGTGAGAACGAAAAAAAATGGTAACAATAGGATTAAGTAATGTTAGAAAGATACAATTGAGAGGATACTCCCTGCTTCTTTCTTTTGGATACTTTTCTTTCCTATCGAATGACATTCCCTGAACTGTCTGAGAGACAAAGTTGCCTAAATATAATGCTATAATGAGGTGACATTCCTGTCCTTTACTAGCTGTCTGGCAGAAATCTCATTGGCTTCCATCATAAGCTGTAGATAATAATAATTACTACTATTCTTCTTCTTCTTCTTCTTCTTACCATGATGTGTCTTTGTATGAAAAGAGAGTAGGTGTTGTAGATTAAATTGTGAACCCTCAAATTCATTCATAGTTGAACAGTCATAACCCCCAATGTCACTGAATGAGGAAACAGATCGTTTTCAGAAGTAATAAGGTTAAATGAAGTCATAAGGGCAGGGATCTGAGCCAATAGGATTTGTGTATTTATAAGAGGAAATATCAAAGGGCTTGATCTCTTTCTACTAAGAGAAGACTCAGTGAAAACGTGCTCATCCGCAAGCCCTGAAGATGACACTGTCACCAGGCCCTAACCCTGCCAGAATCGATCTTGGACTTCTAGCTTCCAGCAATGGGAGAAAATAAATTTATTTTGTTTAGGCCACTCAGTCTGGTATCTTGTTATGGCATCCTGAGCTGAATAATACCATAAGTTAAAAGATGTCAAAGGTAAATTCTTTGTCAGGCTTGCTTATTTATTTTTAATTTAAGAGCTCTCCCAGTGCCTGTTACATAATGAATGTTTGGTATGTCTTTGCTGAATAAATGGTTGAACAAAAAATTACACATGAATTTAAATTCCCTTGAGTAGTGTTGACTTCAGAAGCTTTACTAGTTTCTGTATTAGACTATACAGAGAGGCAGAATATGAATTTATTGCAGTGCCAGCTCTAGGTCCTTTTTCACGTCTACCCTTCACTCTTCTGTCCTTTCTTTTTCTCTCCATTTAAGGAATGCGGTTTAGAATCCAGACTCCCTGAATGCAAATCCTGCTCTATCATAGTGACCTCGAGGGAAAAAAAAAAAAGGTTAACTCTCCAGTGTCCCAGTTATGGCATGTATAAAAAGTGGACTGGTAAATATCCCACTTAGAAGAAAAATAGTGAACTCTCAAAAACAGTAGATAGCAATCATTCCTAACTACAAGACTATATCTTCTTTTGTAACTTCAGACTCTAAGCTGGATTTCATTGTTTTCTACCAGAATTTGTATTTGTATAAATCTCTCAATTTGTAATACTGAATAACACTTCTTCCTTTACTGTATAGTCACCTTCAGCTATGGGTATGCTGGTTTGTCTCCTCATTTTTTACTCAAAATCCTTTCAAACTTATGTCCTTTTTGCATGTCTCAAGATACTCCATTCTGGCATCCTCCAATTCCGGCCTATACTGTACTTTGTTTTTCTGAATATCTTAAAATATGTGGATCATTACTTGTATTCTTAATTTTAAAATGAATTTTATGTTACTGAGCATAGTTTCCTCCTCCTTTCTTCTTGCTGTGGTCTCAATGTTTCTGTTCCCCCAGACTTCATTCCAGCCACCCAGATGATGATATTAAATGTGGTAACATTGGGAGATACAGTAGTTAAGGTGGACTATGAACTTGATTGTCTTGGGATCTGCTCGGGGGAATAGTGGCATACACTTCTGGTTGTGCTCTTGTGTCATGGAGGCAAGGGTGTTGGGGACTGTGTCTTGTCTCTTGCCCCTTTCTTCCTGGCACTCTTTCCCTGCCCTGGTCTAGGCCACCATGAACTAAGCATCTTTGTTCTGTCATGTCCTTCCTCCATTATGTTTCTGCCTTGTAGCCAACTAACCATGGACTAAATCTTCTGAAACCATGAATCAAATTGAACCTTTCTATCTTTAAATTGTAAGTTTTGAGGCTTGTGTCTCAGGAACAAGAAAGTTGACTAATATGGGAGGGGATGAGATTTTGAGGAAAAACTTCTGTCAAAATGTGATTTGTACCCTTATGAAAGAAACCAGAAGAGTTTGTCCCTTCCACCATGTGAGGACACATCAAGAAGGTGCTATACATGAACCAGGAAACAAGCTTTCATCATACACTGAATCTGTGTATACCTTTGACTTTGGATTTCCCAGCCTGTAGAACTGAGAGAAATAAATTTCTGGCTTTCTTTTTCTTTTTTAGAAATAAGTTTATGGTATTTTATTGCATCAGCTTAAATGTACTAAGACACTTCAATTGTTAGTGATACCCCTCCGGTTGTGTATATTCCCATATCTCTTGCAGGATTATTCTTTACATGTACTTTGTGAAGCCCTGAAGTCTCGGAGTCTATGTTCACTGACATTACTTCCAGGAAACTCAAAATGACACTGTGGCTTCCAATTTATGTGGGGCTCAAGGAAATCAGATAGTGGAGAGTATTTTAGCTTAGGTCCATTTCTCAGTGGGTCTCTGGACCTGTTCTGTGGCTCTTTCCCATTTCAGAATGTTTAATTGAGGATGAATATATTTAGAAAGTGGCAGAATAGCCACATTGGTTCTATTACTATGGAGTGAGGATTATTATAATTGAAAAAGTCTAGTCAAAGTCATTAAAACTGCCTTTACCTAGGAAAATAATTAATCAAAAGTAACTCTAGCTGGGGATTTAGCTCAGTGATTAGAGTGCTTGCCTTGCAAGCACAAGGGCCTGAGTTCGATCCCCGGCACCACAAAAAAAAAAAAAAAAACAAAAACAAAAACAAAAAAAAAGTAACTCTACATCCTTGGGAGGATTCCAGAGATTACTACCACTATCAGTGACTTGAGTGATACAGGGGTGGTTGTTTCCATCACATTCCCACCCTATTCTCCTGTTTTGCCTGAGCAAAAAGACAGATTGATCTTAGAGAATGACAGAGGTTTAGGATTATAATAAGATTTCCCAAATGGTGATTCTAATCACAGCTCCTGGACCAGATGTGGTTTCATTGCTTGAGCAAAATAACACTTCCCTTAGTGCCTGGTCTGTAGCTATTTAGAGCAAGCAAATGCTTCTTTTCCATACTTCCTAATAAGACTCATCAGAAATAATTTTGTTTCAGCTGGCAAGGCCTTCACTGTCCTATCTTAGGGTAATACCATTTAGCCAACATTATGTTGTAATTTAGTTGGCAGGGATTTTGACTGCCTTTTCTTCTATTAGATATCACGTTGGTTTGTTACGTTGGTGAAATTATGCTGTTTGTACCTAGTGAGTAAGAAGTACTCTAGACTTGTTCGTGAGGAACTTGTGTGCCGTAGGATCTGTCAGTCCATTTTATGTTCCTTTAACAGAACACCTGATGCTGAGTACCTCATAAAGAAAAGAGCTTATGTAGTTCAGTTTAGGAGGCTGCAAGTCCAAGATCAGGTGGTCTCATCTATTCATTTTCTGATGATGGCCTTCCTTAACTAAGTCACAAATTGGTGGAGAACAGAAAAGAAAAATGGCCATATGCAGAAGGGATCAAGTACGTGGGACAGCCTTACTTTATAAGAACATTCTCTCATGAGAACTAATTCATTTCATAAGATAACCATTAATTTCTTCCAAGGGTGGGGTCCCCATGATCTAACTGCCTTCTAGGTGAGAATTCTTAAAAGTTTTACCACCTCAACACTGCTGCACAGGGGACCAATGTCACAGTATACAAATCTATAGGGGATGCATTCAGACCATATCCAAGCTATAGTAGATGGAGAATAAATTTGACAAAGAATTGGAAGTTTTCTACTTCAGTAAAATTTCGGGGTTCTAGTGGTATAGGTATACAGAGATACTACTTCGAAGGTGAAGGATAAGTTGCTGCATTCAGCCCTTCCTACAGCCCAAGAGGGACACAGTACCTTTGGATTTTGATGTTAACATATTTCTTATTTTCTGGTGTAGTCTTCTGGCCCATTTACCAGATGACCCAAACAGCTGCTAGTTCTGGGACCCAGCACAGAAGTCTCTTGAACAGGTACAGGCTGCTGTACAATCTACTCTGCCACTTAGGAAGCAGAATCTAGCAGAGCTCATAGCTTGAGATGTCAGTGGCAAATAGGAATTCTGTTTGGAGTCATCGGCAGGCCTTTAAACCTAAGTCACAATGAAAGTCCGTAGGATTTTGGAGTAAAACTCCTGCCATCCTTTGTGCACAACTGTTTTTTTTAAGAGTAGAAAAGGTTTGTTGGGGAATAGGCATAGCTCCTGAGAGACAGAAGAGGTTCCAAGTAGGTTGCCACCGAGGTCATCTCTCCAAGAATGTTTTACAGGGCAAAGTCACGAGGTGGGTACAATGTGAGTCAAACTATAATCAACCAATAAGATCACAAGTATAGACGCTTAGCTAATATTGCTCCAAAGGAAAGAGGGGCACGTAGCAAGGCATATGGATGACATCATCAACCTTGGTCAATAAACCATAGTCTTAGTCTTGTCTTTAGTTTTAGTCTTAGGAGTCTTAGTGGGTAGGAGAAGATGACCCACCCCTAGTGAGGTAATGGTCTATTTCTATGGGAAATCCCAAAAGGGTGGTACCAATTACAGTATAATCTCAAGCTTCCATTCATCCATTAGGGAAGTATGTAAATCTGGCCATTGTGACTTTAATCTCGAGGTCTTGCCTTCTTTGTGTGCGCCTCCAGCCACAGTTTTAATGTGTTCTCATCTTCTGTATGGACTTTTTTGAGAGCCCAGTCCCTTCTGAAGGGCCTAACTGCAGTCTCCCTGACAGCAACCCTTCTCAGCTCAAAGCAGCCCGATTGAAACTCTGCCCATTCTCCCCTAACCACAGCTAGGGATACCTGTAGAGAGGGGGCAATATTATAGGCAGCTAAATTATATAATAATTAATGACTATTCTTTTGAGAAACAACCCTTAACCTCTTGGTGTTCCTTAGTAGAAACTGAATTCTTAGTATGAGCCAGTCTATGGCTATCGGTCAGCTTTTCTCCCCAGCCGTCACTGTTATTATCTGATGGGCTCATGAACAAAGTGGCTGTGGCAGCAGAGATGGATGTTTTACAGAAGTTCGGCAACTTGGACTTCCATTCACTGAGGCTGACCTGGTAGGCCGCTGCTCAGGGCTCAGTCTGGCAGCAGCAGAGATCAACAGTGATTTCCTAATATGGCACCTTTCCGTGGAACAATCAACTGGTCATCCTGATGGCAGGCAGAGCATCCTGGAACACTTCGGTCATGGAAGGGGCAGCATTTTGTCCTTGCCGGAGCAGATACTCTGACTGTGGATTTGTTTTCTCTGCCATAACTGCCACCTGTGGAATTGTAGGGTGTCTTATCCACTGTCATGGTATTCCACATAGCGTAACTTCTGACCAAAGAGCTCACTTAACAGTCAATGAAGTATGACCGCTATCCCATGTTCATGAAACCACCGAGTTTACCATGTTTCTCTCCATTTTAAGTCATCCGTCTTGATACAGTGGTAGAATAACCTTATGAAGACTCAGTTATAGCACCAGCTAATTTGCAGTAGTAGCAACACCATTTACTGGTGGGGCAAGCCATTTGCATCATATGAGTGCTTATTGCCGGGATTTCTGAGTATAGGAATTAAAGTGTAGATCTGGGAGTGGTACCATCTGTTATTATTCCTAGTGACCCACTTGCAAAATTTCTGATTCCTGTTCCCATGACCTTATGCTTTGCTGGTTTGGCAGTCTTAGTTCCAAAGGGATAATGCTTCCATCAGGAGACACAACAATGATTCCATTGAACTGGAAGTTAAGGTTGCTGCCCAGTAATTTTGGACTCCTTATGCCTCGGAATCAATAGGCAAAGAAGGGAGTTACTGTTGCCAATTTCAGTGATTAGGCTAATAAAGCAAGATCACTCACTCACTCACAATGGATATAAAGGAGAGCATGTCTAGAATATGAGAGAGTCCTTAGGGAGTCTCTTAGTATTACTATGCTGTACTGTTAAAGTCAAGGAAAACTACAACCCAAACCAGGCAGCATTACTAATGGCTTGGACCTTGCAGGAGTGAAGGTAAAGAACAACAACCAGCTTCCCTCTGAAATCAAACGGAATAAAAGTAATGGGGAGTAAAAGAGGTACTTACAAGTACCAGCTATGACCACTTGATCAGTTAAAGAAACGAGGATGCTAATTATCTTGAATATTTCCTCTTTGTTTTGCTATGAATATTTTATATGTACATGTGTGTATATGGCAAATATCTTTGTGTTCTTTCCTCATATTCTCTTACGTAAATGGGACAGTAACTTAATATCATAGTATTTCGGTATCATTAATTTTAACTCATAGTTTTTAAGTTACAGGTTATCCAAAGTGTAAATGTTATTCAAGGCTTGTATGTCTTCCTCCGGGTAAGGGAGTTGAGTGGATTTGGTTGTGATAGGATAGTTACGTCACGTTAGGTGTGCTTGGTTTTGATGGAGAGTGCTCCCCGAAGCCTCGTGTCTTCAGAAGTGAGGCATTTGGAAGATGGCTGGGCTGTGGGGGCGCCATACTCATCAGCAGATTAACCCACTGATGGATCCACGGCTGAGTGCAGTTAGGAGTAGGGGCCTGGTCAGGAGAGGCAGGTGACTGAGGGCATGACCTGGAAGGAGAAAGCTCTCTCCTCCTCGCCTTCCTTCACTCTGTGCTACCTGGACATCATGACCTAAGCAGCTTTCCTCCGTCAGACCCGCCCACCGTGCTGTTTCTCCCCGGAGCAGAATGACCCTCTGTGCACTGAGACCCCTGCAACTCTGAGCCTGAATAAACCTCCCTTCCTCTAAGTTGTGGATGTTGGCTATTGTGTCCCGAGAATGAGAAAGTAGCTAAGACAGAAGGGATTATGATACTTTCATTGTTTTCATTTGGAGACTAAGTATGATTTAAGGAAATATTCGGAAATGCCAAGTTGAAAGCAGATTGACTTGTGATGGCTAATATTATGTATCAACTTGACTGACTATGGGGTGCCCAGATATTTGGCCAAACATTATTCTGGGTGTTTCTGTGATGCTAATCTTGAATATGTTAACATTTATATTGCTAGACTGAGGAAATCAGATTGTTCTCTCTAAAATTAGTAGGCTTCACCTAATCAGTTAAAAGCCTGGCTAAATTTAAAAATCTGACATTCTCCAAAGAAGAGGAAATTCCTTCCACCTGTCCTTGAGCTGAGACTTTTTTTTTTCACTGTCTTTGGATGCAAGCTGAAACATTAATTCTTCCTGAGTGTGGAGCTTGGTAACCTTGGGCTGCAACTATATCACTAGTTTCCTTGATTGTGAGCATTTGGATTTGGACTGGAACTCTGCTATCAGCAATCCTGGTGTCCAGTTTGCTTCCTATAGATCTTGGGACTTGTCAGCCTTCATAATCATGCTGACTGAATTTCGTATAATATCTCTACTCTCTGTCTCTGTCCCTGTCTCTGTCTCTGTCTCATCTCTGTCTCTCTGTCTCTGTCTCTCTTTCTCTCTCTCTCTCTCTCTCTCACACACACACACACACACACAAACACACAAATACATACTTTCTATCGGTTTTATTTCTCTGTAGAACCCTACCTAATGGTAATATTTGGAGTTGAAATTCCAAGAAATCAGATTAATAATTAATGAAACATAAATATTTACTACTTACCACTCCGAGAAATTTTTTTTAAAAAATTAACTCATTTTACGTTTTATTTCCATTCTTCTATTCAAAAGTTGACAAAATCCAGAATTTCATCAGCAAAGACAATGATGCATTAACAAACTGCAAATGATCAAATCAGTCTTAGGGGAATAGTCACAGTAAAACATACACTTGTAAACTATAGCAGTTCATGGACACATCAATTTTTCTTCTAAAATACACATTTCAGAAATAGTTTAAAAAACAGAAATAGTTTTAAAGCTTAATTAAATTCTCTGGTGAGTCAACAAATTTAAAATTCCACAGGGTAGGTAAACTTTCTTAGAGAACTAATTGAGTTTTGTGCCTAGAGAAAGAAGTGCCTGAACTGAGAAGGAAAGAATTTGGGAAATTAAACAATCTCTACCTCTTTTTAGGCACAGGTGATTCTTCTGTGTGTTCCATGAATAAATGCTCTATTGAAATGACACATTGTCATTTGGAGGCATTTCTAATTTCTGCTTCCATTATTGAATTTAGTCTGACATAAAATTTTAGATAAGGCCATCAATTAAAAATTTCTGAACATCTACTCTTGGCTAAGGTTCTTTCCTAAGCATTGAGAAAAAAGACCTTATGCCTACTCCCCAAAGAAGAGAGAAAGAAAACAGAAGAAACCAAAGATGAAGAGTACATTCAATGCCAACTCTGGGTCCTTTGCTACATCTGTCTTCATGTACCTCTCATTTTTGGGTCTGAGGCATGGAATATGGCCATTATACGTATATGAATGTACAAGTACCTAGAAAGGATCACTTGTCTTAATGGCAATTCACAGAAAATAGAGGTTGCTTAGATAAATGTAAACACAGCTAAACCAATAATGTAACCGAGCTGCAAACAAAACTAAACAAAACAACCGACTAACTATGTGTAATGCTTCCTATCTGTAGAAATAAAGGTCATAGTTTTACTGTTGTATGCTTCATTACATATTGCTCAAGATTTTTAAATATATAGCCTGAAAAAGACAATTAAGACATACTTGCAAACTTTTAAGCCTTGGGTCCTCTGTCTGTGGAGATAAAGCTTGGAGAAATGAATGAAAGTTATAGACAAGATCTTACTTTTAGGAACTTTTTTCACAAACTAAGCCACAGAGAAAAGAATCTAACAAGATTGATCTGGCGGATATGAGTGGGTACAATGATCTGTGGCACTGGATGTAATCAAGAAGAGGGCAGATGGACACCTGTCCTGGAGGATTTGAAAAGAGTTGCTCTATTGGCATGTGGTTGAACTAGATGACCTTTAACTATCTCCTAAAACTGTGAAGGTCTATGGTTTTAGATTTTAATAACTTGTTGCAGTCTTTTTAAATGTGCCTTGGGGAGATATTTCAATGATTATTATTAAAAACCTCACAGCATGCCTAATAACACCATCACATAAAAATAAACTAAAAAATTTCCCGGAATAACTATTGACACAATAAAATGTTCATTTTGGTACTCAACCACATGCAAGGTGTGCAGTGTTCCATGAACTAAAGATTTCCTTGGAATGCGATTTTTTGCATGCTGTAAGGACTTAGAGTATCATTTATATAATCGAATTATTTTAGCCATAGGAAAATGAACTGTCTGTCCTAGTCCGTTGACCAACAACCTTTTCAGTATATCTTTCGTTTCTTCCATTACTATTCTTTTGTTCCTGTTTCATTTTTTTGCCATAGAAATCATCACTATTACTAAGTAAAATGAAACATTTTGTTGAACCCTTGCTTTTTTGGCATTGGAATCTGAGTATTTGTTCTATTATACTCCAAGGAATTCTTTTATTTTTTCTTCCTATCCATTCATTGCTTCTAATAAAAGGTTAAGACTAAAATAATTTTCCTGCCAAAATATGTAAGTGCACAGAATAATTTAGTGTTCCTAAAAGTTAATGGGTAACCAAAAGTATGATACAGACTTTCTGCATGTTTCTATCAATATTATTCTCTAAAATAATGATCTTACACATACTTAAATTTCTAAATCCTACAATCCAGGATCCTACAAGATTACTTTCATTTTCACCATGGAAATTAACAATACATTAAAAAAAAACTTACATACACTATAAATGTCTATCAGAATTCCATCAAACGTGGGGTTGGTTTTCTTCTTAATACATTTTTGAATGGGTAGCTTGATTCTTGGACTCTTTCATTTTTCCCTGAGTAGCTACTTGTTTCTGTGACACCCATGGCCTCTGAATTTCTACCCTGGTACAGTTGTTTAGGTCAGCAATGAGAACTTACTGGGAAACTACCAGGTGATGTCCTATAGATGGAATGGAGCTGTTGGCCAAGGACTTGGCCTGAGTTGAACCAGATTGAGTTGAGCCAGGTTAAAACTCCAATGATCTTCTACTTCTATATCTGCAGGGTATGTGTTTTCATTTTCTGAAATAATTAGTTTTCTCAAAGCTCTCAAAGCCTTTCCTTATTTGAAAAGATACAAGAATATCATAAATATGGCAAAGAATGAAATAGCAATTAAAAAAATGAATAAATCTTTTCTTTAAAACATTTTTATTGTATTAAATAAGACAGCTGAATGGTATATATTAGCTCCTGTACACTTTGGAAGCTGTCTTAGTTCACTGCTAGAGAGTGGAATTTATCAACTCAACTGTTGACAGCTTTCCCATCATTTAATCTTTGTGTGAAAAACACAATTAATACTGTCTTGAATAGTCAGTTAAAGCAGAGTTGAGAAGTCATCTTTCAGAGACCTAAACTCTTGCTTTGGGTGGAAGACTTGATGTTATTATCAGTCATAGTTTCTTCACCTTCTAATTTGCCTTAATCATCATAAACATGTAATGTTTTTCTAGTGGGGAAAGTTGGGTTCGTGGATTTTCCCACTGTAATAGAATTGATAAGAAGTGAGAAGAAAATTAAACTTTTCTGTATGTGCCCTGGTCTGGTAATTTCCTTAACAATTTAAAAACTGAGGGGAAAATGCTCTACATTTTATATTTTCTTTTTATTAAAAGAAAAATACTCTCTGAGGAAAAATTTCTGTACACACATTGTAAGGTTAATTTGCAATTTGCGTTGCTAGTGACTGGAAACTGTTGTTTGTGTGGCGGCTTGATACCTCAGTGCTAAAAATTAGAATGAGGCCAAAGCCAGTTAATAAACGTCTATACAGAAACCATCGCTGTTTTTTTCCTTTCTCTGGTACCAAGCCCAAGAGTAGGGGGGAAAACTGGCAATACCACAGAATTACTTTAACTGCTATTTCATTTCTGTATAAACTAAGGTTTGTGTGTGGAGAGGGAGGTGAAGGGACCATGTTTTATTTTTTTTACTTCCCCTCAGTAAAGAGCTTTGCTTCAGGAAACAATGTTAGATATGGTATATTTAAAATTAATTGCAACAGTAAAGGATTTTAATGCTTTTTAATATAAGGAAAATTGATTTTATTGAAATGCTTTCAGATTATAATACAATAATTTATTTACTACTCTAGCTCTGTATCAGAAGTATAATTTCTATTCCAGACATATTGATTTTTATGAATTTTGGAAGTGGAAAATGAACAAAACAGTCTACAAAAATTCTTCTTCACCATCTTTCTTAAACAGAACAAAACCCATCGTGAGAAAGACTATTTCGAAACAGTAGAAATTCTTTTTCTCTTAGAAGGTAGAATTATCCAGTTAAAGATGTTTCTTAAACATCTTAGTAAAAGTCAGGTCATATTTTCTAAGCTTTGTGTTTTGTCAAATTGAGCCATGAAATGTCAAACATTTATAATAGTCGTAGTTTAGTATGCTGAATCACAGAAATGTTTGAAATGTAGAAATGGATTATTAATCTTATTGGGGTCCTTGTATGATACAGGAACTTCTATACTCATTGTTAAAATGAAAAACTTGAAATATTATATTCTCTTTCAGTTTAAAAGGAATCAATGCAATTGATTTAAAATTTAAAGCACTTCCACTACATAAGAAATTCCAGTACTATATATATTAAACATAGACAAAAAATTACAGTTGTTACTTTTTTCATATTTTACTACTAAGAACTTTTTTAGACTCAGGTATTTAGTAGAATACAGGATAAATATCTGTGTAAAATATTTAATTTTTGGCAGCTTAGCTCTAATAGTGACAGTTGTTCTGAGTACTGTATTTAATGTATTACAATAATTACAGGTTTTTATTAGCTTATGATATGAGGTATCTTGCATCTTAGCTTACTATTCTTATACTTTTATACTAAAAATTATCTGATTTTAAACACGGAACTCTATTTCTGAGCACCGGTTGAATGTAAAGACATATCATCTGAGGAGCAGAACTAGGCTGATTGTCAGTAATGCATCCTGCTATTAGCTCCCTTCCTATTTATCATAACATAAACAGGACAACATCAAAGCATCTTTTTGTAATAGTGTGTAGCTTTTATACAGCTACCCTCACATTTGTAATAGTGGAAGAGCAATACAAGTTGTAGAGTGAAATCCATAGAAGATCCAAAATCATTGTGGCCAGTAGACAGGAACATGACAACATTGCTGCTGGGAACAGACCCTGGAATCCCACATACTTGGACTCAAATCTAAATGCTCAATAGCTGTATAATGTGGGAAGTTACTATTTGGGCTTCCGGTTTGTTGTCTTCATCTATAAAATGGAACTGTTAGAGGTTTAAATGAATATCTACACATATATAAATTTATATTTAAAATTTGATATATACATGTAAGATATATGATGTATATTCACTCAAGATATATATGTATATATCCACCGAATTTTTGATATATATATATCAAAATACATATACATGACAGCTTAGAGCAGTTCTTGCCATGTAGTAAATGCTATGTAAATATTAACCACCTTTACATTGTCTTATTGGTTCTGTATCTTAACTACTAATGAGTAACAAAATTAAATGATCTGATAGTTCCTTCTTTTCTCTGCTTTTCCCTTAAAAGTTCAAAGGTTGCAGCAAAATGTCACTGTTAACCTGTGTAAAAACAAAATGAGATGCCCTAAAGCAAGGTGCTGATTTAATAGATAGGTTAATGGCTTCCTGGATAGATAACTGGCTCTTTGTAGAACTAGCAGAGAGACCGTTAATGGTCTTTAATGTTAGACATGATGGATTGCTAGTCCAGGGCCAGCACTGATGGCGGTCCTAACAGCTGCATCTCTTTGCCTGTTGTGAAACAGCAGCCTTGAAAGTAAGTATACGCTCACATAAATCAAAACACTTGAATGTAGCCTTGTGAAGTCAGAGATTTTGTCTGTGTTGGCTCACTCACGTACCCACAGACTCTAGAGAAGTGCCTAGTAAATGATGGAGGCACAGTAACTATTTCTCAAATGAACTGAATGAATGAAAATCTTGACTTTTCCTTTCAATAGGATTACTACTAAAAGCAAAATAAAACGACATGTTTTCCTACTTCTTGACAGATTTCGGCCCCTGAGAATGCTGGCAGGCAGGTAGCAGAATGGAGGAGCAGCATGTGAAGGGTATAGTGCAAATACTTCAAGAAGTTTAGTAAAATACAGTTTAGTAAAATGGTTTTAGTAAAATACAGGATTGTATTGTGGGAAGTAGTGCCACATAACAATTAGGTTCATGTGCATGTGTCATGTTTCAGTTAAAAATGTCTTACTCAATATCTGCCTAACTCAAAGTCTATACGTAGACATTTCTCTCCCCAGCGTTTTCAGAGATCTTTGACCCGTGACTAGGTGTCATAAAGAACTTCAGCAAAACTATCAGCAAGTAGGTGGCTTTGCGCTTTAACTGCCTAAAATGATCAGCTTAACGTGAGCCATCTCACAGGTGAGGTTCATAGTGCAGCATTTCTTACAACTTAGCGCACAGCCTCAGAGAGTGAGCTAAATTAACGTAATACTCTTAGAACTGTGTGTGACTTAAATCTAAATACATGGTCTTTTCTATTCCCACAGCAAACATTTTTTGCAAGCAGAAAAATGTCTCTTTCACAGCTTAAGCAAGTGAATGATTGGAATAGGGACCTACTCATTAACACACTCTAAGTTTTCCTAATTATCTTCGTAATGAAAGCTGAGAAGGTATTAGTCATCCTTGGCTCAATCATGCTCAATCTATTTGTCTTTTCCCGATATAATGAAACAGCAAACAATCTCACAGTACCTTATTAATTAATTCGACATGATTTCTTAAAATGGTTTCCATCTCATTTAACTTTTGGAGATTCCAGGTATTAAGAAGTCCCTCAAAAGCTATCATTGACTTACAAAGCACATTACCACATCAGACCTGGCCCAAGAACTCTGGGCCCAGGGTGGGGGAAAAAATGTTTACAAATGAATCATGGCAGAAATATGCTGAAAACACACATCTGTAATCACAGAAAACAATTAGGCCTAAGGTGATTAGTACGAATATTCAGGTTCATTTTATTCCAAGGTACTATGTTTCTTGTGCTTGAATCTCCACGTAGAAAATGTACCTTAGCTTTAGAATACTACGGAAGGGGGTGTAATTTCCCTCGGCCCTGGGGCGTACAGGGCAAACTTTTTCATTATCGCACAGTAACAAAAATCTACAGCTACAGATAATGCAGGATCTAATCAACACTCTCGGTGTTTAAGGCTAACCGAACGACTGGAAAGCAATCATTTCCAGGACGGTGATCAAATCTTTGAACACAGTGTCGCCTGTTTGAGTTGTTAGAAAAGACTTCAAAATCTATTCATAGGATTTTTTTTTCACATTCGTCAGCTTCTTTTCACTTGTGTGCTAGACAGAGGCACTTTAAGAGCTATGAACTATAGTTTCAGAAGTACAAGACATAAGAGTTTCAGCTGTCACTGGTAAATACAGCAAGGAATTAACATAAAATCGGCTTAGAAAGAAAATAAACGAGAGTAAGAAAATTGCTCTAAGTCTTATAAAAATCACTGGTCTCTGATTCGAAGAACTGCTATAATAAACAAGAAATATTAATAGCTATCACCTGTCTACATCCAGACACGCGAACTCTAGAGCTTTCTGAGATTAAGGTATGATGGTTTCGCTGTTTGGGCTTGTAAAGGTTTTAAAATATTGGTAAGCTGGTAAGTACTTTCAGTGATTTTCGAGTAGTAAGTATTTCAAAGTATTGTACTGTACATAGGTTCCAAGTGCTCAGAAAAACGAAAATGTCGAAGAAAACAAGTTGCAAGAGTTTAGTAAAGTTTATAAAAATTAAAAGACTAAAATGTGTAAAAATAAATTGCATTCATTTGTGGGATGCCAATGACTTTTTCTTCTTTCCTTTTCTTCTGGTCCTAGTTAGTTGGTACATACTGCACCCGCCACAGCACGTTGGAAAGTAGGTCCTGGTATACACTGAGGAATATCCAACCAGGCAGATACATCAGCGTGATGAGGCCCATGAAATTGAGCGGGTAGTGGGAGTAATCCCAGGAGCAAGCCCCGCACGTGCGAAGTCCCAGACCCCAGGACAACTCCCAGGCGTAGATGAAGATTACGTAGACGGGTATCCGTTTCCAGGTGCCCCAGCCGCGGCTGTAGTGGAGGTGGAAGTAGAGCTTTTCCACCACAAAACTGCAGCTGCCATACATTAAGAAGGACCAAAGCGACGTGTGGCCGCTGGCTGTCCCGTCCCCCTGCCCTAGCACGTTAAAGAAGAAGGTGAAGAAGATCTCATCCAGAAAGCCGTGCATTCCGAAGAAAAGAAAGCGGGGCAGGTCGGGCAGGCCCTGGCGAGGGGCTCCTCCGGCGCCCCTGGGCCCGCGGGGTCTTCGCCTCCGGCCCGCAGCAGCAGCGGAGCCCCGGGCTCCGGGAGGGGGGGCGGCCGGCGCGCCCCCGCGCTGCTGTTGCAGCCGCCGCTGCCGCTGGTACCGCAGGCGCAGGAAGCGCTTGAGGAACACTTGGCCGTGGTAGAGCGCCAGCGCGTACTGCAGCGCCAGGTCCAGCGCCCCCGGCGCCGCTGCGCCCCCCGGCCCGCCGCCCAGGCTGAGCGGCAGCGCCGGACCCGCCAGGGTCTGCAGCCCCACGTGGGCCGAGGGGTACAGGAGGAAATTGAAGACGAAGGCGCTGGGGCAGCGCGGCTGCTGCAGGTAGAGCTTCTCCAGGGCGAAGTGGGTGAACGAGTGCAGGAGGCAGCGGTAGGGCGAGGAGAAGCCGAGCATCCGCGGGTCCGGGCTGCGGGCGAAGCGCTGCGCCGAGGACAGCAGCACGTCCAGGGTGACCCCGTGCATCCCGTAGAAGTACAGGCGCATCCAGGCGGGCAGCGCGGCGGCCTCGCCCGGCGCTTCAGCAGCGGACAGCGGCTCGGGGCAGCGCGCGGCCGCCTCGCTCCCCAGCCCGCCGGGGCACCCCGGGCGCCGGGCCGCGCCGCCCCTCCGCGCCGGCCCCTCGCCGTCCACCTCGCTGCCCGCCATGGGCTCGGGGCTGCGGGGCCTGCGGGCCGCTGCCGGCCCTCGGGGGGCGCGCGGGGGGCTCCGTCCCGGCCCCAGTCCCGCGGGTCGCCGCCGCGCCCTCCGCTCCGGTCCCCCGCGAAGGGTCGCCGGTAGGTGCCCGCTTCCGCCTTGCGCGGCCTAGGGGTGGCGCGGCCGGGAGAGGGGAGGAGACGCCGGGGCACCGAGGAGAAGCGCGGAGGCTGGATCGAGCCCCATCCCCTCGCGGCGCAGCCCCGCCGCCGCTGCCGCAGGCTCGGGAAGCGTAACGCGAGCGGCGACGGCCCTTCCCGCACCCGCCCCGCCGGGCTGGACCTCGCCCGCCCTCGCGGGGCCCCCGCCCCGCCCCGGCCTTGCGCGAAGAGCCTCCCCGGGGGCGGCGGGGCCGGGCCGGCCCCCTCCGGTCCGCGCTCCGAGACGCGGCTCTGCGTCCGGCCCCGGGCGCTCGGGGGGCGCTGGCTGGGCGGAGCCGCCAGGCGGAGCGGCGCCTAACAGGTGCGACCGAGCGCCGGCCTGGGGCATCCCGGTGTCGCGGGAGCCGGGGCCAGGCCTTGGCTGGCGGAGGCGAATGGCCCGGTGCCACGGTCCGGGGGCTGGGCCCGAGACCAAACCACGGTGCTGTCTATTTAATGTCCTTCCTCCACGCCAGCTGCGTCCCAGCCGCCGGGAGTGGGCCTGGGACTCCACGCCTGCCCGCCCCCGCATAACCTGCATGGGAAACGCTGCCGCGAGGCCGATCCACTTTTTCAGTCCCTTCCCCTGCCCGAGCTGCGGGGCTTGCTCAGTGTACTGCGGCCAAGGACGGAGATTCGAAGTCCTCCAGAGTTTGAAAAATGGTTTGAGCCCCCCAAGGTGTGCAGAAGGGGAAAGGCATTGCCCTGGCTCCCCCGAGGGTCTCAGTGGAGACCGTTCCTTGCACTCCGGCTCCAGCTGGCACGTCTCAGCGCTGGGGTTTTCTTCCTGCAGAACTAGGTCATTCCAGAAATGGAGCGTGAAATAGAGGGTCAGGATTTCTCTTTTTCTGTCTTTTCTTTTTCCTTCGTCTCTCCTGCCCGCCACTTTCTTCTCTCCTTTTTCCGTGGTAGGGAGGCTGGAGGGAGTTCAGAGTGTGGATGAAAATGAGTCCAGCTATTTTCTTTTTTCCAATTTTGAGTCAGGCCTGGGACTGGAAAAGCCCTTAGAGATAAATTATACAAGCAGGAGGTAGATAAGTTTCAATCTGTAAGGTGTTCAGATCTTCCCTGGATAAAAGGTTGAATAGGGAATTTTCTTTTTCTTCTGGAGGACAAACATTCACCGGCAGATCTTCCATTTCTAAGGCAACTTTCTCCCCCCTTGCCTATTTAAATCCGTGGTTTAAATAACATATATCCTTATGTTAAATCTGTGGTAGCTAAACTGTCCGTGAAGTAGGTAAGTGACAGAAATTAGAATTTGGTGAGAAGAAAATTGTTTCCATGATAACACTTGTACGAAGTCAAAGGTCTGATTTTTCTCTTTCTAGCTTTGGTAGCATGTTGTTTATTTTGCTGACTTCTTTTGGTAACTGTAAAAAGCCTGTGGGTGGAAGTTGTCATACCAAGGACCTAAGTGTCAGGTAGCATCAGACCTGTTGCCAAACAGAAACAGAGCTAGATGTCCCGAGTAGTAACAATGAAGAGAATAATGCTAGAAGATGTACCCCGTCTTTAAGAGTTATGTCACCTAGATGAATCGGGTTTGAAAACAATCTATCATACTTGTGTAAGGCCTACTTATGATTAATATTAATAATATTTAACTATGATTGGGTGGTAGCAGGCAAAGTGAAATGTTTCTCTTGACTTACTATTTTATTCACTAAACTCCATCCTGGACCCAGTGTATCATGACAATAAAAACAAATGCAGGAGATCGCCTCAGCACAACTGCTGGGTGGGAAAACACAGTCCAAGGAAGGAGTTGTTTCCACTGTCCTTTAGTAGCCTGTTTTATGAGAACCAAGTTCCAAAAACTAAATGTCTCCCAAGAAGCTGTAAAACCAGCATCTGATTTTATGCCCTGTGCCATGTATGAGAGTAGCACTGCACACGTCCTAGCTCTCTATTACCAGCAAAGCCTGTTTCTCTGCCAGCGCTACTTAGAGAAGGAAAAGTGCTTCAGTGTACATACAGTATACTAACCCTAAGTAAAAAAAAAAAAAGTAAATATCTTACAAAGTACAAGAAAAATTATCATTTTTAATTCTTTTCACTCATTGTCTCATTTTAAAAAATCAATTCTGAAAAGTTAGTTCAATGTATTATTTCATTTTGTATTATTATAACAAAATACCAGAGACTGGTTAATTTGTAAAGAAAAGAGGTCCCTCCTGAGAGCCCATTGCCTTTCACTAAGCTCAGCTCTTAAAGGTTTCAGTAACTCTTAATGCTCTACACTGGCAATCAAGCTTCCAATACATGGCATGAACCTTTAGAAGGCTAACCACCTCCAAACTGTAGCACCCAGCAATGATGCTGATTTGTGTTTCTGTTTTATTTTCACATTATTTTTCTTGTTTTAAGTGCTTTATTACTATATTTCCAAAAAAATTCTCCCTACTTTAAAACTGCACAGTGGCTTTAATGATTCATGATAATTTAGTAATTAAAATCCTCACATCAGAGTCATGAACATAAAAATCTTAAAGGTATTTTTGCGTCGGTCTTTTCTGCTGTAAGCAGCAAATGTTGTCAAGCTACATCTGCATACTGAGTGACATTTTAGGAGTTGGTGGATGTGAGGCTGAGGGAGCTCTAAAAGAAGAAACAGATTGCGATGAAGAAGCATCAGTTTGAAGTTCTTTCGGTTTAGGACAGCCATTGAGAGAACGTTTTGAAGCACTGATTTTCTTTGCAAAACACAGGTGTCTTCAGAGGCCCAGAAGTAGTCTGGATAACCATGTGTGTGGAGGTGTGACGGGATGAGGAGTCACCGTTGGCCTTACTGGGCTGGCTGGCTCGGGTATAAGCTAGTGCAAGCCTGGGCTTAGTCAGTGTGACCAGGAAGAGACTTGCGAATTAGTAGAAGAGTCCAGTTCAGAGGACTGTCATCATCTTTAGTGAATTGTCAGTAGGTTCAAGGTTGTAGTCTTTCCCATGTGCAGTGTGCTTGAGACCTTTCGTTGCACATTGGCAGGACCAAAGGAAAATGCATAGAGAGTACAGCATTAAGAAAAAAGCTTAAAGGACGCTCAATAGGGCAAGGCATATTGAATTAAGCTTGGCCTACACATGCTTCCGTACGCATTTGAATTTGGACTTAAAGGTTTCTCTGTTCATAGTAAACTGTAATGTAACTTGATATCTAAACATCGTAAAGTACTCTTGTAATAGGTAGGTGATTCTCAGGCAATTACACCTGCTTGAATCCTGCTTCCTTATGTCCTCCTGATTTCATTTTGATTTTTTTTTCTTCTCAGTGCTAGAAATCAAACCCAGGGCCCTGCACATGCTAGGAAAGCATAGTACCCTAAGCAGTACCCCACCCCAGTGGTTCTATTTTTAAAAGATCTTTCAATGTTGCCTTCAGGGTAATTTTCCTTTTATTTTCACACTGGCATCCTCTGTCCTGGGTTCCACATCTAGTATTTAAAATTAAAGACTTGGATAGGTCCTGCTCTTCATAGAATTCCTGGGTACTGCAGGGTGCTGAGACCCAGGATGACTGGGGAAGGGTTTTAGGAAAGATAACTATGTCTTCTGTCTCAGAGGCTTTGATTAGAACAAGTTAGCTGACAGGGTTTTTAGCTTGGTTTTGTTTTTTCAGAAGAAAAATTTTAAAAAATGATCGCTGGCTTTGCTTTTCATAAGTAATCTGAACATAATTATTTAAAAATGAACAAAACAGGAAAATGCAAATGACAGGCATTTATAGATGAACACTTCATAGTTTCAAAACTCTTTTTGGTAAGTGAAAACCTTATAATGAAATAATACATAATAAGATGACTCTGTCCTTTTTAAATAAGTTAAAACATTAACAGTAAGCATAAGTTTGAAGTTTATATACTTTGGCATCTCATTGTATGATGTAGAGAAGCTAAATATATCTGGGTCTATTACTAAATATGAACAAATGTTTGACTTTGAGAAGACTCATATCTAGAAGTCATACTCTACAGATTCCTGGTATACAATTGCTGAGAATTACAATTGTAGCTAATATATGGCAACTAAAGTTAGACATAGTTTTAATTTCCTCACAACTGTATATCTGAGGAAAGTAAGGCATGTTTTATGAGGAAGGTTATGAGATATGAGGATATTTTTTTGTTGAGTAGAAAGAAGTGATTTTGTTTTAAAATAGACTGGTTGTTCCAATGTGAGAGAAGAAAAGTATAGAATGACTAAAGATGATGGCACATTGTGAATGGTTGATGAAGAATGAATCTTAAAAAAGAATGCTATATCTGATCAAGTTGGATATGATTAGAAGGAAATTAGAAGTGTTTATTTTTCTAAAAATTGAGTATTGACATTGGAAGTAAACTGATGAGAAGCTGGAGTTTAATTCCTTATGTTGGAATGGCAGAATTTTCTTGGGGCATTGATCTGTTGATCTGGTCTTAATAGAAAATTTTAAGTGTTGTTTTTTTAACTTTTGACTAGGTTGGATTAGAGAGCAGAGTCCATGTTTTATCAAGTGGTCTTTATCTATACTTTATGCTTTCTTTACTTGGTCTTCGATGACTTCAGAAAACTTGAGTTTTAAAAGAATTTAGATTGTTCTACAGCTATTATTTAACTTCTGGGGGTTTGCCTCTTTTTGTTTCATAATAATCTATGTTCCTACTTTGATCAAGTATTTTAAATCTTTTAATAGGCTTTGCAAACTTCTCAAAGTCAAATTCTAAAACTACATCTTTTTGAACTTTAATTTTGAGATTTCCAGAAGGCTCCTGGAAATGCAAAAGTGAGGTATTAGGCTTAGTTTATTTGTTAAATTATATGAGAAGCACAGTAAAATAAGAAGTGATATTTAAACTTCTTGAATTTTATTTGTCTTGATACATTGTATAAGTCTCAGGAATCTGATACATCTTGGTAGAACATTATTGATCAGGATTCCAGTTACATGCTGTGGAAATGACAAACTCGCATGAGATATTTAATCATAGCTGTCTAAATCTTGTCCTCCACAGAAAAATTGCTTTATTCTGATGCCTTTCTGGAAAGTTTTTGTGAACACTGTAGTCTTAAAGTGTTGTGTCTTCAAGGAAGTTCATGAAAAAAAGAAAAAGAACTGCAAAAGACACAGGTTTCTCATATCCTTGGATGAGGTAAGAATTTTCTATAATTCTGATGAAGTGCAAGAATTAAGAATTAATTGCAAAAGACTGAAATAAGTGATGAAAAATAATTATGAGGTTTTATGTACTTTTTTCCCCTTCTATGGTGCTGGGCATCATTACAAGCAGGTTACTACTGAGTTATACCCTCAGATCTCTTTTATAGCTTTTTAAATTTGAAATATTGCTGCTCATTTTATTGGTTTATTTTCTAGATTTAAGGAAACAATTTTCTTTTAATCTATATCTAGTTTATTAGAATGGAGCCCTGTTCATTGTTTTGGAGATTTTATGATTCGGCCATAGACTGGATTGGATTCTGAATTCTAGTTTTCTCTAATATGTACCTGACTTCAATTCCCCAATGAAGAGTGAGAAATTCTCTGCTCCTGAAGTCTCATAAGCCAAAGATGAACAACATGATATAGATTTCAAGGGCCAAGTCTCATGCCTAATGTGTAAGCTACAGAATTCAACAAGATGCTTGATGCCATAATCAGTGTGAAAATTGTCAGAATCAAAATAGAGTTGTTTGTGAAATAAAAAAAAACTGGTAAGTTATGAAAGATGGGCTCTCACACAATTGTCTCATGGTAACAATCACAAAAGACTTCCACAACCACAATCTTGCACAAAAACCACTACAATTTTAGACAAAAAGTATTTTTGTGGTGACATTTGCCCAGCAACTATCCACTCAACCTCAGACTGTTACTACCAGTGTTATTAATCTCATGGAAAAAGATTATTGTTTCAAAATATCTTCTGCTTCTCTCTTCCTTTATGCTTTTAAAAACTTCTTCTTGCCTCAACCTCTTTGAATATACTCATGTTTACTATGACATAAATATTCCCATTGCAATGCTATTTTGCTCCAAATGTTCTTAATCTGTAGAGAATTTCTTTCTGATTGTTACTTAGATTGGTACAAAAACTGTCAAACTATAAATCAGGACAAGAAGTTGCTGACGTTATGTAGTAGGCAACGTTTCCCAAGACCATGGGACCAAGATTGCCCATCATAAGGAGACTCTTTAACCTTTTCACTTTTCTTTGCTTATGCCTTTCTCTTTCACTTGGCAGGACACTATTGTAGCTAAAATTTCAGTCAGAGCTTCTGTAGATAACTTGGAAATTGCTGCTGCTCGCTGCTTTAATTTAGATTACCTATGTGAGAAAAGATCACTGTTCAAACCCCAAAGGAATAAATTCAAGAGGCAGGAAGTGCAACGAAAGTGAGACATTTAACCACACGACCTTGGAAGGTGGGTATCTGTACAAAGAGAGGCACACTTGATTTGGAAACCAGGGAGTTTTTATCCCTATCTTGAAAGATTTCCTTCCCCCATCTCTCATTAGCTGAGGTCAGGGAGGATGATCTGTCCCAAATGGTGCCTATTATTGCCCTTTTTGCAGTCTTTCTTTGTGGTTCTTTATGATTTTTGGTTCTTGTGACCGTAATTTATAAAAACTTGTCAGCGATTATTTCTTAGCACCTTATGTTCATTTGATTTAGCTGTTTTTCAGCCTGCATGTTTGTTATCTGACCCACTTGTCTGTGGATAAGGATGTTGGCTTAATACTGACTCTCTATTGAAATGTTTAAGGTTAAAATGAAATGTAGACTATCTAATTTTTCTTTTTTTTTTTTTTGCACTGGGGATCAAACTCGAACCTTGTGCTTGCTGGGCAAGCTAACCACTGAGCTAAATCCCCAACCCCTTTCTATTTATAACTTCTTCCTCCTTTTGTCTTAGGTCTTGTTGTCTCATTTTTGTATCTCTTGAATTTTCAAATCTTTCTAATACTAATTGATCTTTCTTGTCATAAGACAATAATTTGGTTATTTTTCTAATAATAGATTAGACATTTTCTTAGTCAAGGTAGTCTCAATTAATCTTCAGACCAGACCTCCCACACAGGGAATGATGTAGCACCCGATGGCAGTTAAGACCTTCCCCCTACGATAATGAACTAAGCCATTACGCCTTTCTGTTTTCCAAACCGGCGTTTTAGCCATCCTGTAAGTGGATCATCAGTTCCAGAGTTTGCAGCAAGTTCATTAGCTAAAGTGTTGAGTCCCTCAATGTCTTAATAATAGTCCCGTCTAGGGCTGTGTTATTAGGGAGAGGAGTGCAACATTTTCCCCCTAACAGGACACAGACACCCCCTTTTTCTACCAATATCATGTCTAAAGCAATCAAATTTTCCCAGGCCGTGTAACTAGTTGCATTTAGTTGACTAGCTATACCTTGAATTGCATCTCTGGTGTAATTAATAAACTTTCCCTGATTGTAGTATAGTTTATCCAATTTACATGTTTGTTAATAATGGATCACCGGAAGAGTGCTGACTGGAATCCAGCAGTTATCTGATTTCATGCCTTAAATTCACTGGGGACTCCTCCGGGCACCCCAGTTGAATCAATACATATATGGGGTTAGAAGGATATCAGCGAGGATCTTGGAGTTTGAGGTGGCTTTTGTTTTGGAAGCCAGTGGAATGCCAGAGTGAAGGCAATGGCCATCTCCTTGGAGTGAGTTTTGAATGAAGACTTTGTCCTTTTAATAATGTAGATGGCCTCTCTTGGTTTGGTTAGCTAGCAGTGAGCAAGCCGCTGGAGTGCAGGGACCTGAATGGCTGTCACGGTAGCTGTCTCAGCCAGTCACACGTGGCAAACTGCTCAAACCATATTCCAATAAAACAGACACAAACTGTAACCAATCATGCTGCCTCTGTACCTCATTTCCATTTTCTGGCTCTCACTTCCTATGCTCCGGCTATAAATATAACCTGTCCATGTGGTGGAACAGCATTCTGCACCACTTTTAGTCTGGACCGTATCCCAATTCTAGAATTGCAATTAAAGCCAATTAAGATCTGCCAAGACTAGACTTGTTGTAACTTTGTCTTTTACCAGTTCTTGCAGCCATAAGAAGGGACTGAGAGAGTTTGCTGGGACTCTTGAGATGAACGCAGGAGAGCTGCTGCTCACCCTTCTAGGGTCCCCCTCCACGGCTCCTGGGGTTTGCATGTTCCTCTTGCACTGCACCATTCTCCTTTTGCATGGAGCCTCCAAAGTTATTGGCATTTGAATTGGCAGTTAGTTTGTATTGTGAGAAACCACTTGGCTTTGGGGTTGCAAGTGTTGGTTTGTGTTATAAGAGGATACGTGGCTTTTTGTTTTGCAGCGGCTGACAAGTCCCTGGTGAGGGCTGCTGTTTTACACAAAACTGAAAGCAGTTACAGTAAGTGGTTATTACCAGAGAAGATGTGAACTCCAGCTTTGGGAAGTCATCGGTATCTGAGTTCGCGCCTCTTCTTCTTTGTATGTGCTTAGGAATAGGAGTGCTCAATTATTTGACCAGGCCAGAAAATAGCACTGATGGTGATTTATTGCACGGAAAGTCATCGGTTATTTGGAACAGAGGAAACTCAGAGCCAAAGACACAACCTGTAGACCTGGCTGGAGAATTTCAAAGCCCTTAGGATTCTCACCACCAAAGATGCCCTGACCTCAGTGATACTTCCGTGTTTCCCCTCAGGCTTGTATCTTAGCTGTGACCCCAGATTCAAAATAAAAATGGGATTTTAACTTCCAAAGATCTGAATATTCCCTCTTCCAGCATCTCCCCCTTTTACATGTTTAAGTGTTAGGTCTCAGAAGCTACAAATACTTATAAAAATGGTGAAATCCTACTAACAATCAAAATTACAATGCTCAGTATGTAGCAAAGTTTCTTTTTCTCCCTTTTAAAAGACTCTTTACAAAAGATAAATAAAAGTCTAAGAAACTCATTGATAAGATAATTTAATCTACCAACCTTTCCATTTAGTCATCATCCTACCCCACAAAACAAAGTTAAAGTTCTGATTAAAGTTGGGTCCTCAGGTCAATACAGCCTCAGAAGTGCTTTGTCTGTTCTCTGTATTGTGGCTCTACCCTGAAGCTAGCCATCTTGTTAAACAGCAAAAGTTAAAAAGCTCACCCTCCAACTAAATTTTCTCCAAAGTACAACTCTGGGATTTTACCTGTTTATTTTGAAACTCTAAAACAACAACGACAATAGCAATAATATCTGTAAGGGAAATCTCCACTTGTACAGCTGTCTAGGTCATTATACTAAGAAAAAGAGAAGAATGTGTCTTAACTGCTTCTCCTGGCCATCTTGTCAATCGGGTCTTTACCTTTGCTTTTCTTTGTTTCAGCACGTAATGGTGTTTGGCTTTTCCCTTCTTATGGGGTGGATTATCTGAAGCATTTTTGGTCTAGACTGCTGCTGGATTCTAGAATTTTAATCAGAGCCAATTAGGATCTGCAAAACTAGAGTTCCTTGTTGTTTTTGTTGATGTTTTTAATTTTGATTTTAAACATGACTGAATACAATGATGGAGAAAACAATATAAGGCAGGAAGCATATTAGCAGTGGATGTAAAAATATTTCTTATTAAGGATTATTAAACCAAGGTTCTTCAGAAAGAGGCTCTAGAGTAAAAGTTTTATTGGGCCATTCCAGATGCTGGCCAAAAGAGGACTAGATTCAGGGACAAGTTCCTTAACACCCAGTAGCATATCTTTCTGCTAGACATAAGAGCCAAGAACATTTTTGTAATGAAAATTTGGAGAGGGAAAGCATAAACTGTTTGTAATGAAACCATATTGACCATAGTATAAGTAGGGGTGGGATTACACTAAATGGGGAATGTTCTGGGTTAGGAGAACAAGCCATACAGAGAGGTAATTATTGCTTCTGGTTGTTTAGGGTTAGTGGTCCAAGAAGCTCGGCCACTAGGGGTTTTAAGTCAAGAGTTGAAAGTATATTCGGGAATGTGGAATAGTTTTTTGGCCTGTAGTTTTTAATGAATTAACTTCTCTTATTTCTTCCCTTCTGCCTTTTAAATTTTAGCTATCTCAGAATCTTTCTTTTTTAGGATCAAATTACATGTACACACATCTTTTATATATTATAATCATCAAACTGAGAAGGAAAATATCTGTCCAAAGGACTTGCAATTATTTAATGCTGGCTCCCTAAAATAACGTATTGATAGGCAAAGCTGCTTTTCATGTGTGACCAAATAAAGTTAATTTGGCTGTTGGCGAGTGCAAAGCCTATATAAGTGAATCCAGCAGAAAAAGGTGTACAGTAGGTTTAATACTCCCAGGAAGTAAGGAGAACAGTAGAATTAATTTCCAAAGCATTGTTCTCTCTGTGAACGAAGAAGACAAAGAGATTTTATTGAGAACATGTATGTTTTCCTATAGGAAAACCTGAGTCAGTGTGGCTTCATTCTTGAGCATGCTCACTGTAGAGCACATCTCTGATTACGTTCAGTTCAAGATCATAAAGCATATGTTCAAAAGGAAAGATGGAGGATGTGAATGCTTCTGGGCAGATACTTTAGTGTCGTAATGAGCAAGCCTTACTCTAGGTCACCTAAAAGAATGAAACAGACTGATTCAGTGACCTGGGATGAGTTTTTATAAGTTTTTCTAAAGAGTCTTCAGCATAAAAAACAAACAAAAAGAACTTTCACGGTGCTTTAAAAGTCTTTCAAGGGGAAAGGAACCCCCACTTTGTCTAGGAGTTTGCCCCCAAAGTTCTGTGTTTTGCTTATCAGCTAACAGTTGGTAACCATGGTAAGGGAGCTCTCTATCTCGTCAAAGTTTTACAGCATTTTGAAGAGGGAGGGCAAAGTCGGGCTATCTGTGACGTTTTCAGAGTCTGGTTTAAGTTGCAGCTTTCAGTTTGAGAGTGTGATTAGAATTGGACAGGCATTATGATGTAATGGCTTATGAGTGGTGGACATAGCAGAGAGAGTCTTAAGGTGAGGGATTGAAAAGAAGTATTGAGAATAAGTGGTTACTTTTTGTCTCCGTGGACCAGGGCTTCCTGGAAGAGGAAAGCTGTTTTCTTGAAGACGGTGGAATAGTAGTCATGTTCATGAAGATGGCCACATTGAAATACTATGTTCATGTAATAGATGGTAAGCAGTGTGGGTGTGGATTGCTTCCAGTTTGCACAATCTAATGGCACGACTCTTTTTGAGCCCGAGGGAATAGTCATTAAAGACAGTTCGAGGTAATGAAGAAGTAGGACTGACACTGAAGTACCTAAAATGATGCCCTGTGGATGGGGAGGGAAGAGAAAGAGAGTTGGCTGAAAGTTCAGTAAAACCACACTTTATAAAATATTTGTGCATATATACCTATAGTTTCATTTACTTTACCCACAGTCTTCCTTGTTGATTTCTTTTGTCGCAGAAAGTTCCCAATTAATATTAGTGAAAGCAACTAGACCTCCGAGAGAGGATTATGAGTGCCTGTCACCAAATGTAGAGAGATCCATAGAATTGTGTGCCTTTTTAAAGCATGACACTGTTAGGGGATCATCTTGGAGATCTGCCCTATTGCTCTTATCACATGTCCTAACAAAGCTCTTTTGCAGTATTCCTTTTATTCTTCATTCTGATAATGTGATTAATGTAGAGGCACATTGATATCAGTCATGTCCTATCTTTTCCTTTCATACTTGCTCTTGTGGCCTTTTTAGCTCCTTTATGTAGTTCATTTTAATATCAAGACTTCTTTTCTGTCTCTGGAATCTTGTGGAGCTCCTGATTTACCCCAAGAGGTGTTGTCTCAGCTGAAGTTTATTTCTGAGACTTCACTGAGTGAGGCTTGTAAGGAAGAGACTTTGAATAAATTATAATTCATAAGGCTTAAAAAAAGTAGCAAGTTGCTTTGGAAGGGGTTGCTTAAATGAATTTCACACTGAGTGACATTCGAATCAGGAAGATTCCCTTTGTATAACCCAGTGCTTCACCTTGAATTTCCAGGAGGATGATTTTCCCATCCCAGTTTATTCCCTTAACTTTTCAAAGGAAGCAGATTATTTTCAATAATAAGACTTCCTTGCCTTATATTGGTTAAAGGTTTGCTGGCTGCATAGAAACTTTGCAAAGAAAGACTGTATCACAATTAGTAGATACCACTTACTGAATACCTCTCCTCATAGCAAAGCTATGGAGCTATTTCCACTTAGCCCTAGAGCTCCTATGTGCTGCTCTTTACATCATATTGAAGCTGTCTTGCGTGAGTCGTGGCTACAGATTTGATAAAAATAAAAAGATCAATTTTGTTTGTAGTTTTTCTAAGGGATATGAACTTAACCCCTAATACTCACCCAATCACTCTCTCCTTTTTGTCATGCATTTTATTTTAATCAGCTGATACACTTATCATCTCTTTCTTTCAGAACCTGCCCACAAATTAGTAAATGGCTATGTGTTGGACAGCTTTCCTCTGCTGTGACTAAAAACCTGAGAAGATTTGTTTAACAGGAGGAAAGATTCTATTTTGGCTCTTGGCTTTAGAGTGTTCTGTCCAGGGCTGGTTGGCCCCGTGTTTTAAGCCTGTGGGGAGGCAGAGTGGCATAGCTGGGGGTGGAGGGGTGAGAAAGTGAAAAGCAATGCCGCTCACCTCCCGGAAGCCAGGAAGCAGAAAGAGAGGGAGGAAAGGGCAGAGGTCTCAGTATACCCTTCAAGAGCATGCCCCCTCTTACCAGTTTCCTCCAACCGGGCCCTGCCTGCTGGAGTTTCCACCATCTCCCAATAACACTATCACCTGGGGGCCAAGTCTTCCAGACATGAGGGTTTGGGGATATTTAAGATCCAAACCGTAACAGGTTATTTGTTTGTACACATGTCACTAATGTGGAAGAGGTCCCTGTCTAGTAAGATGTGAGAAAGAAGAGGTTGAGGTTTGACAACAGGAAAGTGTGGAAAGCAGCATGCATTCCCATCTGTTGTTCATGTCACTGTAAATAAAAGTTAAGCAAAGCCACACCCTGCTGTCCCCGTTATTAACACCCTGTTCACGGCTCTCATCATTGAAAATGCTTGATTTGGGTCTGTGCTGCGACTCAGTTGATTTGCCTGTGTCCCTCTGCTTAAGACTCTGTTTGCATCTCGGGGATCTTCAAAACCTTAAAGCTTACTATAATATTTTCAGAGGGGCTGGGGATTTAGCTCAGTGATTAGAGTGCTTGCCTTGCAAGCACAAGGCCCTGAGTTCAATGCCCAGCACCACAAAAAAAAAAAAAAAAAAAAAATTTCAGAATAGTAAACAGTACAAGTCACTAAATGTAGTTTTTTTATCTGGGTGCTTTGGGGGAAATCTATTCAATTTTTCAAAGCCTCATTCCACAGTGAGATGCGATGGTAGGCAGATAAAGGTAGGTAAGCAAACATCAGTCAAAGAAAACAAGTTAAGAAACAGAAATCAAGCTCATGAAGGCCTGGATCCTGTTGTAGGGACGAAAGGGAAATTTGCTTTCTATCCTTTGGAGGTTTGCTGTGATAAACCACGAAAGACACATAAATTATAAGAAAAGGTGTATACATATATCTCCTGCAAGGAGCCAGTCACAAGATATTGTGATTCAGAAGCTTATATATTCATTTTTCTTTAGAGGAAGGGAGAATGGGAATGTAGACAAGTTTGAGGAGCTGTGGATGAGTGTTGGGGTTGGGGGAGATTCGCGGCTAAATAGTTCTGACAAAGAAGAATAGCTTGTAAAAACATTCTCTTTGGATTCTGAATGACCTCAAGAAACAGACTGTGTCTTGCAACAGTCCCTCCAAATGTGGTTACAGCCTCTTATTCCTTTCTGGGATGGACGATGACAGAGGATGGAAGGAAGTTGTGTTCCCTGTTGCTATCTGTTCAAACCGCAGACGAAAGAAATCCAGAGAGGCAGAAGCACTAGGTGCATAGAGGGACCTGGATTCTGCTCTTGCTTTTAAGAGCTTTTAATGTCTTTAAAGAAAAACCTCAGCAAGCCTGAAACACCGTATCTTTGCGTAGCATTCTATAAGCCCCAACGCTATTTTATTTTACACCTTTAGATCTACAGCATTTTAAGGATTCTGCTGGGAACTGAAGATGCGCAGCTGAGCACCACATAGCTAACTCTAAACATGTTTTAATATACTACATTTTCTTTGTTTCATAATTATTGAACACTTCTGTGCAATGTTTTGTGCTATGCCCTGGACATACAGAAGTGAATACAATAAAGTCTATGCTTCTTTAAATTCAAAATATAGATTATTAAAGAATTAAACAATTACATCAAGTGCTTATTGAGGAAACCGGAAACAAAAGTAAAAAGTAAAATAAGTGCATACTACTCACAATGACGCAATGCATAATCACTGTTAATATTTTAGGGCATAATATTCTAACAATATTATGGGATGGCCAAAAAGAGATTATATTGTACATTCTTTCTGTAATTTGTAATTTGCTGTTTTCATTGCTGGTCATTAGGAAACACCTTTCCACTTGGTGATCTGCTACAACATCACTGGCAATAGTTATGAAGGATTCCATTGTACAGGTATTGTGTAATTTATTTAGCTAATCCTCTAAAATATTTGCTGTTGTGAATTTCTGTGTGATAAACATTTTCTAATAGTCTTTTTCATGCAGCTATGCTATAATATGCTCCTTAAATTTCAGCTGAACGATTAACATTATGCACATTTTAATCCTTTGTTAATTGTAAATAAATAGTCCTCTAGAAATTTTCTGTAAAAGTTGAATTCTTTTGTAAGATAAATATTCTCCTCTAATGGGATCAGGGACTCTTGGCTGGTGGAAAATAAATAAATAGTAAAATCTTGGTTCTTTTTTCTAGGTATGTTTGTGTGTGTAATACCATGAGTTGCACTAAGTAGACAGTGATAAAGCTAACCTTTGAAAAAAAGTAATATGGTAAAGTATAAGTGAATTATTTTGATTGTTGTAGTGTAACTTCCCACCTGCCTATGTATAAAATTCCCTTGCTCATTTCTCCCCCTTACTTCATTTGCAGACATACACACATTTTTGTACCAGGTATGTCCCCACCAGAGCAGGATATTTACTCTTCAACAGTCCACACACAATCTAAGAATGAAGGATACATAAGTAAATCGTGACCACAAAACTAAACAATAAATATTAACAGAGAACCAAACTCTCTGTGTATATATACACGCACAGGAGGGACCCCATTCCAATTGGAAGAATTTCTTGTTTAGGATTTTCCTGTGGTCCTAATGTACTAATCTTGACTCCTACATTTCTCTTCCCTATTTAGTGGCTGTTATATCATGCCTATTTTTACTCCATAGTCTCTCTTCTAATGTATTTCCACAATCTGTTATTTCCTCTCCATTTGCAGTGCTGTCCCTGTCATTCAGAACTTTATCAGCTCACCAGCACTATTCCAACTACACTCGGATTCCCACCCCAAGCTTCTTAACATACTTCCAGTCTCACTTGGACATTGCTAGCGGTATAACTTCGCTACACCACTGGTTTTTGACCACGACCCTGGTCAGAAATCTTCAAAGGATTTGAATGAATCGTAACAAAAAAGCCAAAGGCTTTATCTCACTATAAAGATCAAATAATGACCTATTTTCCGGACCTTGTTTTTCCCACTTCTTTAACTTCTTTTGGATCTCTCAAGGGAAAATCCTACCCATTCTCCAAAATCTGTTCACATTGATAGATCTTCCATAAAGTTAGAACTCATTATACTTGCTGGAATTACTATTTGTTGTTTTTATTACTACTTTTAATTTTTCAAAATGCCTTATAATTTTGTTTAGTTGTATTGAAAACTCATTTGAGTCATAAGTACTGTTGGAATCTCTTGTGGTTTTCAGCACAGAAACTTGCACAAACAAGACATCAATTCAATTTCTCTGGAATCTGATGTTGATTTAAATGATCTGCTGTTTGGACAAATTCTCAAACTTTCTTTTTTTTAATTTTTTTTTTTTTTTTTTTTTTTTTTTTTTTTTTTTTTTTTTTTTTTTTTTTTTTTTTTTTTTTTTTTTTTTTTTTTTTTTTTTTTTTTTTTTTTTTTTTTTTTTTTTTTTTTTTTTTTTTTTTTT
>PVJO010000789.1:0-144660 GCA_004026905.1 Hystrix cristata | reverse complement strand
GTATTTTAATAACCAGCCCTGAGGGACTCTTACAGGGCTCCAGACAAACTCTTTGGGCATTTCTTCATTCTTTCCTCCAGCGAGGGAATTTTAGGGAGGGAAACACTTCAGTTTTTTTTCTAGGTACCAGGCTGCATAAATCTTTCTGTCATGTAGTTCCTTTCTCGGGAATATTTTTGCAGAAAAATATTGTAAGGAAAGGCAGAGAGGAATAAGGAAAAGAAAGGTGTGTGTAGACACACAGAGTGTTTATAAATACGTGCCCAGTCCCGCGCAGCGTTCCTCAGGCTCACACACGAGGCCAACACAGCGCAATGTGTCCTTCCCGGTAAGTTCAGACTCCACCTCGGTATTTATTCAACAAAGTGATCTAAACATGTACCATCGATTGAAAGGAGTTGGAAAGATGAACAAAGGCTACTTGGCATCCTTGTTCTAAAAAGTATATGGGGCATTTATCTCTCTTTGGGTAAGCTAAATGTATGGAAATTTGTATTTATACATGTATACTCTCCTGATTGGGATTTACTTTATAAAAGTTCTCTTCTTTGTAAGGAGATCATCACATGGAGTTCTTTGAGAATGCAAGCTTCCTTAGTACATTAAATATATTATTTTATCTACACACAAATATTTTTGAATATTGTATAAAACAAACTGAGTTCCTATTTGTGTTTAAAATTTAACATTGTTCATGGGAACCAGGTTAAATAATTAGCAAATAAATGCATGAAAATTTGTGTAATTAAAAAAATTGAATTACAGCGTTCGACATTGATTTTCAACAGAAGTATCAGCATATCAGCTGTATATTTCACAGTAAGGATCCAGGTTCTGATGATAATGTTAAGTATGTCTACATAAACATTGTATTGTGTCTGTTTAGTATTTATAGTTTAAAAAGTATTTTGTATTCATTATTTCATTGTTTTCAAACATGCCTCCAGTATCTATCTTCATCTAACCATTTTCCTTCTAAGACAATAATATTAGTATAGCATTAATACCTCGGATTCCCATCCAAATACATTTTGTACAATATATTCTTCTATAATATTCTTTATACATGCCACAGTGGGCTGTTTGTGTCATTGGATGCTCTAAAGCGTTCACCATCACCTGAATAGAGGATTCAGAAACACCCCCAAGCACATTCAACCATCTGATCGTTGACAAAGGGGCCAGAAACACATGCTGGAGGACAGAGAACCTCTTTAATAAGTGGTCTGGGGAATACTGGTGCTCTGTATGCAGAAGATTGAATCTAGACTCATATCTCTCACCATGTACTAAACTAAAATCAAAATGTATAAAAGAGCTAAATGTTAAAAACAGAAACACTTAACCTGATGGAAGATAAAATAGGTAAAATTCTTGAAGTCATAGGTGTAGGCGAGGACTTTCTGAACAAAACCCAGGTATTGCAGGAAATAGTACCAGGAGTAAACAAATGGGATCATATTTAATTAAAATTCTTTTGCACAGCAAAAGAAACAACAGAGTGAAAAGACAACCTACACAATGGGAAAATTTTTACCATCTATTCCTCTCACAGATGACTAATATCTAGAATATATAAAGAACTCAAAAAATGTGAACCCCCAAAAGACCCATTTGAAAAATGGGCAAGTAAAGTGAAGAGACACCTCACCCAAGAAGAAGTACAAATGGCCAATAAATACATGAAGGAAATGCTCAACATTGCTGGCCATCAGAGGAATGAAAATTAAAATACTGAGATGCCATCTTACCCCAGGAAGAATGGCCATCTTCAAGAAATCAAATAAATGCTGGTGATGCTGTAGGGCAAAAAGGAACCTTCTACATTGTTGATCAAAACATGAACTAGTAAAATCACTTCAGAAACCACTATGGAGTTTCCTGAAATACATTAAAATTAGAAATTCCATTTGAACCAACTATTCCCTTTCTAGGTATCTTCCCAAAAGAGATATAGACATCATATCTCAGTGATACATGCATACACCTATGCTTGTAGAAGTGTAATTCATAGTAGATAAATCTTGGAAACGGCTTATATATAGTCCACCAACAGATGAATGGCTAAAGGAAATGTGGTATTTATACACAATGGAGTACTACTCTGCCATAAAGAAGGATGAACTTGAGGCATTTGTAGGAAAATGGATTCACTTTGAGATGGTAATATTAAGTTAAATAAATCAGGCACACAAGCTTAAATATTGTATTGTTTCTCCTTTATGAGAAACCCAAATTATAAATAAAGTGGAAAATAAAAGCAGATAATAGAAAGTAGGGCAAAGAAATCTTTCTTAAATGGGAAGGGATCAAGAAATGGAGAGAGGGCAGAAGGGGAGAGAAGGGAGATGAAAATAGGAGTTAAAATGTGTTATATACATGTACCAAATGCACATAAGGAATGTAAGCATTATGTACTGCAAACATGTACTAATAAAAATAAAAAGAGTAGTATCTTCATGGAGTTTTAATTTTTAATTGCTATATTATGAAGGGGATGGGACATTACATCATATAGAGACGAACTATTGTTTTTTCTCCTCTGTAAAGTATCTGTTCAAATCTCTTACCATTGAGTTGAGGGTCTGTTTATTGGCAGCAGCTCATATTTATCAGAAATTTGTTGTTTGTGTAAGACACAAGACTTCTGAGTCTAGATTCAATATTCTTGTCACTATATCCAACAAAGTGTCTCTTATAATGATAGTGTCTCTAGAACTTGCAAATCTTTTGCATTATTTAGCAAATTTCATGTATGGATACTCCTTTTTGTTTCTTTTCTCATCAGCGTATTCTTGTCTGTTACTAGTTTACAACGTTGACCAATTTCAATTTCTTAGTAGTTTTTCTCATTTCTAAAAGATTTTGAAGTGCACCAAGACGAATCCTACCTTAATAGTCTGCTAAAGACTGCTTTTACTGTTCTTGGGACTTATTACGAGAAGACCTGCAGAATAATGGACTTTTCCAAACCTACCTTAGGATTTTACAATAGCATGAATCTCGTTGGCTCTAAGCATTTTGGATGCCCATACTTTCCTACATATGTGGGAGAGCAAATTGTATTCCCAGAGTTGGTTTCTCCACGTACCTAGCCCCACACAATTGTCCTGCTCTGAGTTTATCTTTCTAGGACAGCATACTTTTCTGTGTGCTGATCGCCTGTGCCTGTCCCAGAAAGAAAACTTCTGCATCACTCTTTCCCATGCCCTCCTTGACCACAGATGAATTTCCGTGGACTGTAGCAAGCCAAATACAAATTCCAAAAACATAAAGAACAAATTGTAATTGACAAACCCTTTGTTTTCAAGGAATTCATGTGGCTTTTCAGCAGTTACACAAAACTCTCTTTGTTCCTGAAAAATAGAAAGAACCTCTTAATTCACCAAGCATCTAAAACTACTGAAATACAGTGGGTGGGCTAATCCATGAGTCCTGCCTTGGTACAAAAGAAGTGCTGGGAAAAAAACTTATTCTCAAGCGATATATACTGCTAAATTTGCAACCTTGAATAGTACTTAGTTAAAAGATTGAGAGGAATTTGAAAACACCCAAAGATTTACAGTGGAAGTAATTAAGGAGTTTGGAAATTAAGACTATAAGGAAATGTGTAGGGACCCAGGATTACATTTAGCCTGCTAAGAGAAGTTGCTGGAGTACTTCATAATGCATTTTGAAGTCACAAAATAAACATGGAAAACATGGTGCCTAGGTAGTCCTTGTCTGGGGTTAGGAGGGAAAATGAGTAAAACATTAGGAAGAATTTAGGCTAGAAATAAGAGAACACTTTGCTTGAATATGTTCTTCATTTAAAAATAATACTGACTTTTTTTCTCTATATATCTTACACTTGAATAATGCTTAAAAAAGAAGAAGACTGACTTGCATGTGTGTAGAATGGATCTGGAATAGCCAGAGAGCTAGACGGTTTCCTAAAGAATTGTGATGCTCAGTTTGCTTTCTGCCATCGGTTTGCTTTGACTAAATCCTTGCATCACTGCTTGCCATTTGGATGACCTTGGCCAGTGCCCTTCCTGCTTTTTCTAGCCTCCTCTCTCAGTTCTACACTGGGATAGTGAGAGGGTCTACTAACTAGTGCTCTTATTAATTGGTGTAGCTAAAATGTTTTTCCTACTTATGATTTTCTTTTGTTTTAAAAGGACAAACAGGCAAGTAGTGGTCTCAATAAGAGATGAATTATTGTTTGTGTCATGAATAATTCTCAGGGGATGTCTTGGAGTGCTGTGGTACCACACAGTTCCTGGTATCCGGGTCTCATCTGGTTGCTGTATTGTGTGTGATGAATATTCCTAAGTATATATCCATTCAAGCCATCCAGTTCTCTGCATCCTCGTCACCAGGAATGATAAGGAAATGCTTGTCCTTGAGGGCACTTACTGGAAGTTGCACTTCCATTTGCAGTCTACTGGTGTAAACTTATTTGTGTGTGACATGTAGCCCCGAGGGAGACTGGTTAACAGGGTCTTTACTTCCGGTAGCTACAGATCTAGCCAGAAATCAGGGCTTCTATTAGTATAGATGAAGGGGATTATTATAGATGAATGTAGTTATTGAAGGAGGGGACATTTAGAAAGAGCAACTTCTGCTACAGTGTGGAAAATGCTTTGCACAGAATCTGGCAGTGAGTGAAAACTCTCAAGATTCTTACTCTTGCAAACTCAGACTCACATATTCATCATCCCATTAGCTGTCTTCATCTGGGTGTTTCACAGGCACCACCGACTCAAGATTTCTAAAAATGAAGTTCTTATTTCACTCGCTGTTTCCTGTTTCCTCCTGTTTACCTTCTCAGGGGATATCTGCTTAACCTTTTGTGTTCCACTCCAGGTACTGCATGTTCAAAAATATCAGAAGCAATCTTTTTAAAACGTTATATTTTATGAGATACACCTGAGAACAGTGAAAACAGTGAATTAGATTAAGCTCACATATTGAATAGCCATAATTTCTCTTTTAGTTCATTAACTGGTATATATTGGAAGCCTAATAGTTGTTTATCTCTTTCTCTTACCCCATTTTATTCTTTTTCTCTCATTCTTATCTTTCATCCTCTATTTTTACAGATATAAAAACAAAGAGAAAAAGTATAAATGATCCCAGAAGTTTTGTTATTTCATTTCTGGGCCAGTGTTGTAATATTTTCGATAAGTCTACTAAAGCTGGGTGTGGTGGCATACAGCCATATTCCCAGCACTCAGGAGGCTGAGGCAGGAGGATTACTTTGAGTTTGAAGCCAACCTGGGTTACATAGTGAGTTCAAGGCCAACTTGCACCACATAACAAACCCTATCTCAAAAAAAAAAAATCTATTAAAGATTTGGAAAAATAAATCCAATTTTAAATCTAACTGACATTACCTTAAGAAGCAAATATTTATATTTTGATTGTTTTAAGCAAAATTTTGAATGAAATATTTAATATAGCATTTACTTTTAAACAAAGATCGTGATGAAAACTCTAGATAAGCAGTCAGTTTCATATGCTGCAATCAATGCAAAATCAAACGCCCTTTTCCCAATGGGACACCTGTACATGTGTCCAAACAAGTAAAAAGGTACCATTTACTTTCAAAAAAGTACCATTTACTTTCTTTTCACTTGAGTCATTTATAATCTTCCTACCAAGGTTAACAGAATCACAGGAAATGATAAATTCTGTGAGTTACTGGCATTTGTACTAATGTCCCTCCTATTCTCTGTTAAACATTTGCAGATGACCCAAAATGAATTAATATCTTGTAATAAAAATTAACTTGCAGTTGAACCCTAGTGATTTGGTCATTGTAAATGCTTAATCTCTTTTCTTTATGGTCTGTTAAATATTCAGACTTCGTGTGTGTGTGTGTGCATGTGTGTGTGTGTGTGTGTATGTGAGTGTTGTGAGGCTAGAATCCCAGGGTGTAAGCATGCTAAGCACAAGCTTTCCCATTGAGCTACACCCCTAGCCCCTAGATGCTTTCCCTTTGCCAATAAAGAAATATTAACTTGTAAATTGATTTGAAAACTGGCTTGTAATTAAAGTTATGAATTAAATTTGGCTAATTTATATAGGCCCATTTAAATAAATTGCTTGATTTAATGTCTTACATAAAGTACATAAACATAAATATACATGTTCGTTGGCTAAAATATCAAGTAAGAAGAAAAACTGAGCTTCCTAATCTCTTGTTTTAGAAGCCACTAACAGACATTATTTTTGCTTAAAATAAATAGAATTTATTTATATGTGTATTAATTAATCTTTAGTATGAAATTTAAGATAATGAGACGAGATATGCTTTTTGGAAACACTGCAAATCTTTGAGGAGACTGGACACTCTTTTTTTGGACTTCTTATTATATTTGAGATTATCCTTTCCCAAAATTTACTGTGGGGGAGGAACACGCTCTGCTGGAATCAGATATCAGTGAAACAAACATCCGTATTTTATCTTTAGTTTTCCCTGGAACACTCTTACCCAGGTGGAATATAGAATCTGAAACGCTGTAACTTCTGTATAAAGAACTAAAAGAGCAAAGCTTTGTGGAAATTCATTTCTTAAAAAATAATCTTTTATAGGTACTTTGGCGCATACTGGGAAAATTTGAATATGGGCAAAAAAATTAGATGATACTATTTAGTTATGTCTTTTTATGTGTGAGAAAGGCAATGTGATTACATAAGCGAATATGCTTCATTTTGGAGATCATGCTTAAGTATTTAAGTAGGAGTTGAGAGGGGAGAAAATGAGAGAGACTGTAAAAGGGCACCAGTATGGCAAAATATTGTTAAATTTAGTAAAGGGTATTTGAGTACTTACTGTTTTTTTAAGTTTTCTGTAGATTTGAAGATGCTCATTAAAATGTTAGGAAAACCTTAATATTTGACAATTATTAGATTTCAGATAAATAAGCAAAACATACGTTATCTAATTTGTTGTATTTTGGCAGCTGGAAATATAAGAAGACAAAATTCTTATGTTTCAACTTGCTGTCTCAATCCAGCTGGTGGAACATGGAATGCCAGCCTGAGGGGTATCGGAAGTTGGCAATACCCGAGGAAGCCATTACTGCTAGAAAGGAGAAATAGTGTTATAGAAGTCGATAGGAAGGAAGGAAAAGGAAGGGAAGAAATGAAAAAGGAGAGGAAAGATTTTAATAATGATGACAACAACAAAATCCTGGTGTGTTAGTATTCACCCCATGCCAGGGACATCTCCAAACACTTCACATGCAATAACCCGCCTAGCATCTGCACCACCTTAAAGTACACAATATTATCTCTCCTCATAGAAAAATCAGAGCAGGAACAGGTAAGCGACTGGCTTATGTCATACACGTAGGAAGTGGCAGAGCCGGTATTCAGATTTTAAGACTTTGACTTCAGGGTTTGGTCTCTGAATCATTTCTTAACCCAGTGGTTTATTTGCAAAGGTGTCTTCATCATTTTAGAGGATCATTTTAGAGATAGAGGTTCCAGCCATATATTTCTGTTGGATAAAATGACCGGATCAAGCTGGGATCCTTAATGGTTTCAACTCTGGAGTTAGTGTGCTGTGTCTCTAGCTCAGCATCTCCCGGTCATGTGACACTAGGCGGGTTCCTTTGCACATTGCCACTTCTCTAATGGGCATTAGATTAGTCTCCTGCCATTCTCAATGCTTTTTCCCTCTTTTTTTCTTTGCTCTCTCAGTCCCCTCCTTAAACTTTCAGAGACCCGCTGTCTTAGACCAATGCCTGGGTCAGAGCAGACACATAACGAATGACAGCTGTCATCAAGGCCATTGAATAAGTGACTGTCTCCTGTCTGCTGTGCTCATTCCCCACTCTTGGGGACCACAGCACCTAACTTCTTGAGCTCTATTTTAGGGTAGCCAGACGGATTACAGGATCCTGATAAAATACTACCAAGTGGTATTATTATTACTACTTTGTAATTTTCAGATGAGAAACAGGGTCAGAAGGGTTAGAAATTTCCCCCCGGTCTTAGAGCAGTAAATGACAGAAGCGTGATTTGGGACAAGGCATGTTTCTCGAGGCTGAACTCTCTACATTATCAGACACTTGGAAACTGGGACTTGCGTTTCGTGTTCTAGTGGCTGCATTTTCGTGAGAATAAAGGCAGAATGTCAGCTAATGTTGAATGTGGTATCTGTTCAATTGATGAATGCCTTAAATGATTCAGGATTTTTTTTGTCCCCCAAGTAGGCACAAACAAAAGCTTATGATTATAATCAAAGTAAATTATTTTCTTTCTAAATGATGACTAAAGTTTTCCCTGATAATAAGATAATTTTTCATTCTTCGTGATTTCTCATTCTTTATTTCTATACAATATAATGTTGTTACAATCCAGGTCTTTCCATAAATCAATTAAATTTATTGTGTACATGTTACAGGTCAAAATATGCCAGATTACCAACATATATAACTAACTCACATAAATGTTTGATTACTTAAACATTTAAACCTTTGTAAACAGTGATTTTGAACAACCCCTCTCCCTGCAGGGAATATTTGGCACTGTCAAGAGAGACTTTTGGTGTTTGCAACCAGGAGATACCCTGATATCTAGTTAGTAGAGACTATCCTACAATGCAGAATTATCTGGTATAAAATGTTAATAATACCAATTGGAATCTTTGATGGCCACTGTTAAGATTTCTGTACTACAAATGGAGAGAGTCTGGAGAGCTTAAGTAACTTGCCAAGGTAATTTAGCCTGTGAATGACAGAATGAAGCTGGAAATGTACGTCTTTCTAACACAAAATCCATGCTTTCCCTACAGAGAGGAAAAAAACAGTTTCAGTCTAAAATAGGTGAAGTTTGGTGCACATATACAAAACTATGTAATTGTTCAAAAAGATAAAAAAATGAAAGCATGTCATTATCAAATGGTGTGTTTGCAAAAATCTTCCCTGAAGTTAATGCCTAGAGTACTTAATATAGAGAAATAAAACTGTAATGAGGATAGAAAAAGTGGAATCACTTTTTCTTTCATGTAATTACTATGGTTTTTTTTTTTCTGTTTGCTTCTGAAAATGTTGTTACTGGATAGTAAAGCTTGATTAAAAAAAAGCAATCAGATAAAATTATTCATGTTTCTAGAAAAGAAGATCAAAAAAGTTCCATCACAAGTTCATTTAAAATAGACAAGTTACAGTGAAACCAAAATTGATACCAAGACAGACTTGATGTATTGGTAAACTGCCTGAATACTGAACAATCTCTAAAATGAGTTAATTGCAACTTAGAAAATATGAATAGATCATTTGGCTTGCTAAAAAACAAGACTGCCTGTTTACTGTGCTTCTTTGCGTTTTATTTCCTATTCAGCTAAATATACAGAGGGATACAATTACAACGATATATGTATTCCAATGTAAGCAGTTTTCAGAGGCTGAGCCTAAATATTTTAGACTTTAGCAGTGAAAAGGAAAGACTCCTTTCTCTGAACATGAACAATTCTTATTGGATTTCTATGTAGGATTTCCATAGTAGAAAATGGCAGACTATGGCAAATGAATGTACTGTATATGGGAAGTGAAGGACAAGTCAGATCTTATTCTTTTATTTTGCAATATGAAGAACAGGTGGAATGTTGATATTGCTAACTTGTATGTGGGTTGTGGCTTTCAAGGTAATGTATTTGGACCAAGAATACTTACAAAAATACTTAGGAGTGCAAATACAGAGAGCAACTGAGATCATAAAAGAGAAAGAAAATAGACTGAAATCAGAAATGAAATTAGAAGTTAAAGACAGACTTCTAAGCAGCATTCGTGAGCAGTACCTGAGACAATAAAAGGTCCTATTTGAAGACGTTTTTGAACCTATAAAAGTCCACCAAATAAAAGATGAGCAGGGTTACATTGTTCTCACCAATTTCAGTTGAGATGTAGTAAACAAAAAGAGAAGACTTTGTGGCTATTCTGATTATTATTTTTACTGTGCCTTTCCGTTTTGGAGTGAATGGACCTAGGGTATCAGTGATTTCTCTTTTGATAGATTTTCATATTTGTCATATTATAATTTTTAAACTATTTTGTTCCTCAAGATAATTTTCTTTAAATAGATGATGGGTAGCTTTCTGCTTGTTGGAAAAATATGTTAAATTTATTTCACAAAAACTTGATCATTTATTTACAGTATAACTTGAGGATAAACAAGCCTGAAAAGCACAAGTAACTAAGATATCCTACGCTGCAGCACATTTCCAAAATGAGGTCAGTGAGCTAATACGTCCTCGAGACTTCTGAAAAATGCGAGTGGGAGCAGCTACTGGAAGGTGAGCTGTAACGAATGAGTAAGTGGAATATGTCCTTCTTAGCCTGCTCAGCAAATTGGAGCTGCTTGAGAAGTTGGTTTTGCTGATAGATTGTTGTCCGATGCGTTACACAGTTCTGGGTGTGTCTGTGGATGACTGACATGTAGGCCAGCAAACTGTGGAGGTAAGACCCACCTGAGATGTAGGTGCACCGAGCAATAGGCTTGTAGTCTGGCTGAAATAAAAAGGTGAGCATGTAAGTGTGCCTGTTTCCAAAGAGCTCCAGTCTTGTCCGTGCCTTTGGACTCTGGTCTCCAGTTTCTTCACCTTTTCAATACAGACTCACACTGGTGACTCTCTAGTGAGCTTCTAGGCTGTTGACCTTGGACTGCTGCTGCGTCCTTGACCCCTCTTGTTCGGGGACTTCCATCTTCCTGGGCTGAGCAGCTGCTGGATCCTCATGCTCTTCCGCAAGCAGACAGTCATGGTGGATTCTCCCACCTCTGATCCTCTAAGTCTACCTAATATATTCCTTCTACAGCTATACGTGTGTGTGTGTGTGTGTGTGTGTGTGTGTGTGTGTGTGTGTGTGTGTGTATGGATATATAGGTATATGTGTATATATGTGTATATATGTATATATATAATTTTTAAAAAAAAATCTGTACTTCTAGAAAATTCTAATACAATGACTTTAAAAAATGATTATCTTAATTATCTTATGGCTCTAAAAGATAGATGTTTGATGTGTGTTCACTGGCCTAAAATCAAGGTGTTAACAGGACTTAACTCATTTCTGGAGACTCTAGGGTTGAATCCATTTCCTTACCATTTCCAGTTTCTAGAAGTTGTCCACATTTGTTAAGCATCTTCCTCCATCTTCCAAACCAGCAACTTTGCATCTCTGTGACCATTTTTCTGAAGTCTCATGTCCCTCTGGCTCTCTTCTACTTCCCTTTTCTGCTTTTTGAGCTTGCACAGAGCCCACCTGGATAAAGCAGTGTAATCTCCCTACTTTATGGCCCTTAACCTTAATTGTATCTGCAAAATCTCTTGTGTCATGTAAGATAATACATTCACTTAATGTGGACTTCATTGGGAGCTCTGTTCTTCTGCCTACCGCAGTACATGTAGTTTTTATTACAATAAAATTTAAAAATTTTAACTATCTCTGATAATTCATTTTAAAAATTACTTCAAATTAGTATATTTCCACATGGTTAAAAAATTAAGAGTTACTGTGGGATTTACTGTATGTCCAATTTCATTCTCTAAAAGTTACTACTTTTATAAATTTAAACTTGTAGTTATCCTAGTAGTTAGCTTTATGTCTCCAAATAAATCCTATGCAATGCTATGTCATGACTTATCACCCTGGACACTTTCTAGAACTGTCTTGCTATAAGTGAAGAGGTTTACCTCACATTGTTTTTATCTCTCCTCACCCCTCAAGTAATTTTTTACAAAAGAGTGTATGGGAGATCAATTAGTCAGTTCCTGCAGACAGAAAGTTCTTCATTATGCCTTCCCACTTGATCCAAGGTTTGGGTGAGTAGTGGAGTCTAAAGTGGGAAAAGTTCTTTATATATTCTAGATATTAGTCCTCTGTCTGAGGAGTAGCTGGCAAAGGTTTTTTTCCCATTCTGCAGGTTGTCTTTTCACTCTACTGATTGATTCTTTCGCTATTCAGAAGATTTTTAGTATATGTGTTCTGATTTGTTGATTCTTGCTGCTATTTCTTGGGCAATTGAGGTTCTGTTTAGAAAATCCTTTCTTACACCTATATCTTCAAGTGCTTTACCTATTTTAAATTCCAATACGTTTAATGTTTCTGTTTTGATGTTTATATCTTTGATTCACTTTGATTTTAATTTAGTATATGGTGAGAGATGAGGGTCCAATTTCAATCTTCTGCAAACATGTAACGAGTTTCCCCAACACGACTTGTTGAATAGGTTAACTTTCTTCCAACATATGCTTTTGGCCTCTTTGTGAAAGATCAAATAGTTGAATATGTCTGGGGAGGTTTCTGTACCCTCAGTTTTGTTCCATTGATCCACGTATCTGCTTTTGTTCCAGGACCATGTTGTTTTGTCACTACTGCTTTGTACTATAGCTTGAAGTCAGGTATTGCTATACCTCCTGCTATACCTATTGCTCTATTCCCCCAAATTGCTTGTGCTATTCTGGGTCTCTTCTGGCTCCATATGAATTTTAAGATTGTTTTCTGTAGGTCTGCAGAGTATGCGATTGGTATTTTGATTGAAACTGAATTGAATCTGTGTAACAGTTTTGGAAGTATGGCCATTTTGACAGTTTTCATTCTGCCTATCCAGGAGCAGTGGACAACTTGCCGTTTTCTAATGTCCTCTTCAATCTCCTTCTTCAAAGTACTGTAGTTTTCTTTGTAGAGATGGTCCAAGGGAGCAAGGTTGAGGGGTGAGGAGGAGGGGAAGGGCAAATAAGAAGAAAGATATGGCATGTAGGAACCTAATAACCCCAATTAATGTGAACATTAGAGGTTATAACATAAGTTAAGACAGGTAATACCAACAGGAATGAAAAATGTGATAGGGGAACTAGACAAGGAGGGAGGGGGAGAGAAGGGGAAAAGGATTAAAAATAAAGGCGTACATATAACCATTCCCCCAAATGATTGCAAACTATATGAACTACAAACATGTGCAAATAAAATAAAAAAAATTTAAAGTGGAAAAGAGGCTTTACGAAGAGCCTCGAAGTTCTCTCCTATTTGCCAATACAACAAACAACAAACAAAAACAAACAAAAGTACAAATAGTTCTACTTCTTGTATATACAGCCCTATTTTTCTATCCCTGTCTGAAAACTTTTAAAATGCTTTCGTCCTTGCAGTTGTTTGCTTTTTTTTTTTTTTACTGTAGTGCTGGTAATTGAACTCAGGGCCTCAATCCTGCTTGACAAATGCTCTATCACTGAGCTGTATCCTCAGCCTGGCCTTGTATTTCTGAAGTAGCATAATAATGGGCCCAGGTGTGGTTATTTTCAAGTTTATCCTACTTTGTAGAGTCTGGCAGGGCAGGATGTATCCACCACTCTAGTGCTGGCTGGGATCATGAGCTCAGCAACATTAGTGAATTAAAGAGGCAGAGTTTAAAATAAAGGACGACAGTTTATTTGGAAAAGGACAGAAAAGAGAAGATAGATAGCTACTCTGGGAGAGTAGGGAGCATCATAAATGAATACCCGTGAAATTTTGTCCGTAGCTCCTTTTTATTTAGGCCTAGTGATGTCTCTCTTCTCCTGTGTGGACAGCTGGAAATTGTCACCATCTCATTGGCTCTCTGGGCCTCTTTGATCCTAAACTTGGGCACCTCTGTCTACATTCTTTCTGGCCATTTGATTTCTTCCTGTCTTTTTGTGATGGACAGGTGGGAAGGGGAACTTATAGAAAGATAAATAAGAAGTAACAATTAAGTAAAGAGGTCATGTGTGTAACAGGGATGTTAAAGTGAAAACATACATACATGTGTATATGTGTAGATTTATGTGTTTTACACTTTAAATAAGAGTTCTTAGGTGGCTGCCCCTTGTCTTTTTCACATTTTATCAGAGGTGGGTGAGGGGGCTATTTCCCTGGTCAAAAGTTTCTGGTTTCCTCCTTGCTTTAATAACTCTTCTCTTTTTTTGTGGGGGTAATTGGTGCTGGGGATTGAACTCAGGGCCTTGCACTTACTAAGCAGGCACTCTACTGCTTGAGCTAAATCCCCAACCCGCCTGTTAATTCTTTCAGATAAATTCTCATGATAATTATGTTACCTGGACTTCTCTGGGTGTAGTCTCTCTCTCTTTTGTCTTTCTAATTGCTGTAACTGTGGAGTCTACCTATAGAGGCAGAAGCTGCTTTTAATAAGATTCCCTATTAATTTTCAATAAACCTGTCTTTTCGCTGCCTAGAAGCCTCCTTTCTCTAGAGAAGGAAGCGAGTCAATTTCATTTTCTTTTTGAAATTACTAGAAGGAAGAGGACTTTTATTTTTTTGGCCTCAGCAGGAAATCTAGGTTAACCTGTATGAGAAGGTTGAGGTCTTACTGTTAATCCTTCTATTAATCCCCATTTTTTTTTCTTTTTTTAAAATATAAATTGAAAAAAATTGGGGGAGGAGGGCAGGGGGATCAAACTCAGGGCCTTGTGCTTGCTAGGCAAGTGCTCTGCCACTGAGCTAAATCTCCAACCCTACAAATTTTAATCTGTGATATAAAATGTTATCTACAGATGTAATTGAACATCTTGTATCAGGAAACAAAATATAGTGATCAAATTCCACTTGGGAAATATTTCCATGGAATGGGGATTTGTCCTCAGATCTGACTTTGTACTGTGTGTTTTGTTTGCCTTCTGAGAACCACACTATAACAGGAAACTATATTAAAGAATACACAGAAAGCTTGTTAATATGATTGGCAATGGTGCACTGTTTACTTATTCAAAGAATACTACCTTCACTCATTCACCGAATGTGTGAATGAACATTATTTACCTGTAAGTTCTCTTATGTAGGGTGAAGTATAACAAATTCCCTTTTCAGTTCCATTTCATTCTTGCTATGAAATGGCAAGAATGGCTCTTGCTATTTTTTCTTCTTCTGCTCTTTCTGACCTGAAGCATTTATAGGTTGCCAGGCAAGTTATTTCTCATATCTTTTATAATACTCATCACTTTTATTTTGCATTAGAGCTTCAACGGATAGCATTATTTCTCAATTTCCATATTTCAGAAATTTGTTGAAGTATGGTCCTTAATTTTTTTATAACTTAGTTGATACTTTATTATAATCTTATTGAAGTCCACAGATGAAGAGAAGGTGAATATGTGGACGAATCAACCATTTTGAACTAAAATCATATACAATGTTTGGTTGATGGTGGTGGGGATAAGTATAGGACCAGTTGGTCAAAATTGTTTGGACCCAAAAAAGTTGATTCGGATCCTATTTATTCTCTATTGCAGTTACTTTAGATCACTTTCTCTTAGATTGTATCTGGAAAGGAAAGAAAGTGACACAAATACAGATATAATCTTTAAGTGCTGTGGAGCTATTAAAATTTGTGGGTGGCATCTTGTTTTTGGTCCTGCTATTTTTCTCAATTTTAATCCAATTAGAACTTTGAGACACATCTGTGAATGTAAAATATAATTCTGCTTTTGATTTTTACTACTTTGTACCTTTCTTTAAAACCTCTCAGAATTGTGTGCTAAACCTCAAATCTGGAGGGTGAGTTATGGTTTGCTCAGGGAAGAAGAACCGCTATGAATGATATGGAGTGGCGGATTTGCTATAAGGGTTAGAGTGGAAGAATTGGGGGACACAAACATCCAGTAAGTGATGACTGGCGATCAGGAGAAGGTCATCAGTCATGCTGAAAACAAATCGGTGCATTTGTAGAAGGCCCCGTGCATCTAGTGGAGGTCCTGAAGTCTCTGTAGGTCAGCAGAAGAAGTCTTTGGGAAAGAAGTCTGGACCAGACACAGGGGAAAGCAGTGTAAACTGGAATGTGTAGGGCGAAGCAGGCATGTGGCAACACGGAAATGTCTGACACTCATGGTATCCAACTGCTAAGCTGAAAAAACTCAAAATCACCTGAGCTGTAGAAATACATGGCCTTTGCAAATTCACTGGCAAGAACTCCGGGATCTTTAAGAATGTGCCACTACACGAATCATAATTATTCTGTGAGTACACATTTACCGAGCACTCCTTGCTAGGAACTCTGCAAGCCAGAAGGAAATCACAGATGAAGGATAATTTGCCATCAGAGAGCTTTCGGTAAACTAGAGCAGATATAGAAAAAATATCCTAGACGCCTAGAGCCTGGCACTCAGGCAGATAACGGTATTGAGTAGCTGCTACTGAGTGAACCTATTGGGTTGGCATCCATACTCATGGAATTTATATTCTAGCAATCAATATGTATTTATTAGCTAAATAAATAATGTATGATAGTGAGCTGATACACATATAAATTAAAGATGTACTCAGTGAAGATTGAAAGCCTTCCTGGTGGAGCTGAATTAGAAGGGTTAGTAGAAACTACATATACAAGGAAAGGGATCGAGTAGAGGTGAAGAAGCCCAGACAATACATAGATTAACATGTACACACATACAGTAAATTCAGGCAACTACAAATTTATTAGGAAAGAGGATAAGGCTGAGGAAGACGGTGAGGTAAACATGAATAGGTTCATGAAGTGATCAGTGTGCAGTTGTTCATAAAAACAACAAAAGTCACCGAAAGACTTTAAGACTGTCAATGACACATTTGAATATCTACTTAAAATTATTATTTTTTGAAGTACTGGGGATAAAACCCAGGGTTTTGTGAATGCTGAGCTAGTCGTTGACCACAGAGCTTCAAATATAACAGCACAATTCATCATAGCTAGATCTTGGAAACAGCATATATGTCAACCAGTAGATGAATATAAAGATAATGTGGAATTTATATACAGTGAAGTACTACTCTGCCATAAAGAAGAATAAACTTGAGTCAGTTGTACGAAAATGGGTTCACCTTAAGACCATGATGTCAAGTGAAGTAACTCAGACACACAAGATTAAATATCACATGGTTTCTTTTATATAAAAATATATAAAACAAAACAAAAGACAGATAATAGAGTGAGGGAGAGAGAGAGAGACAGACAGAGAGACACAGAGACAGGTATTGTAATCTAGCGATGACTCTGTATCAAAGTGTACTTTGACATAGTACAATTGTCATACATGTTTTATATGTTCTTTGGCCTATTAGTCTGGTTTTCAATCTATATATATGATAATTAACTATATAAGGTCTTATAAATAAATGATCTGATGCTGGAAAAATAAAAGGGGGTGGAGAGAAGGAGAAAAAAAAAGAACTGAAATGTGTTAAGTACATGTACCAATTCCCTACAGTGAATGTAATCATTATGTACTCCAAACATGTACTAATAAAAGTTAAAAAATTTATTATTAGAGTAAAACATACAATGAGTTTATAATAAGTTTTTGAGGAGAGTTTAAAATTCCTTTTGTCATTTCTTACGTAGTTGAAACCTTCAGTGAAGGTTTGAAATGATTATAGTTTTGAATTAAATAAGTTTTAGATATCATCTGTTTACTTCCTACTGTCTAAACTCCTAGAGCACCTTTCTTACACTATCTCCTCAAAAGTTGTATCATTTCCTTGAGTAAAATAACCTAATGACATTTAAATGATTATGAAGAGTTAACCGAACCTCCCATGTTAGTGAATAGCAGAGCCAGGACTGCCAATGTTTTGGGATGTGTATGTTTGTGTGTGTGTCCTTCCAGCTCCTCTCCATGTTTCTCGATCCATGTTCTGCTTCTGCTTCCCATCCTAACTAACAGCTCCTTTTCTTAGCTCCTAGAAATCATGGAAAGGTACATGTGCATTGATTTCCTTCTTTTGCAGACACCATTTTGTATATTGAAACTTCTGTTATATTTGCTGTATCAATCCCCGTTCTTTCTTTCACTTTCCATTTTCCACAGTTTTGTTAAAATCTCTCATTAACTTATGTCTCCTTTTCTGTTATTCATGTCATCATGAGTTCATTCTTTGTAAAAAATCATTTATTGTCTCTCCAGGACAACCCCAAAACTCACTTATTGTCATTTTCCTGGGTTATTGGGAAACAGGATAAAAACCACATATTTTTTAATGTGGACCTTTAAATCTTACTCCAGATACACTTTGGGAAGTTGATTCCAAAAACATAGTGGAAAGTGGCTTAAAAAGGAGATGAGTGGAGTCTCTCATACAAGCCTAACTGATCCCTCACTATAGCTTGAACTAAGGTTCACCGTGGAAGGATGTAGGGAAGATATAGGGAAGATGTAGGGAAGATGCAGGGAAGGGGAAGGACCAGAGATCTTTCTAAGGAGAAGCAGTTCTAGGTCCTCTTCTGATTTTGTAGTGTAAGAGAGGAATCAGAGCTAATTCTGGAGTTCCTTTTGTCAACATTTGGAAAGGTGATTTTCCTCAACAGATCAGAAAATACAGTGAAATGGGTGGTGTGGAGTGGAGTGAAGTACTTTTTAAAACTTTATTTAGGAGATGAGTTTACTTTTGAACATAGTGAATCTGATGTTTCTGTTGGATGTCCATGTGAACACATTGGTGGGAAGTTGATGATTGTGGCTAGAAAGTGCATAATATTAGTGTGCTACATTTTTGAAATGAAGAAGTTCTATGTTTGAAAAGACTCAGGAAATTAAAAAATGAAAGTACTAGATTTTAGGAGATAGAGGAATTGTGAATGTAGGACTTTAGGCTATTGGATAAATTATCCAAATGGGCATCATGATGATAAAATGACTCTTACCAGAGCCATTCAAATTAAGAACTGACCAATATGAGGACAGATGCTGGATAGAATTTTCAAAAGGGGAGAGGTTTGTTTACTTTTATTAGAGGAAGATGGAGAAGAAATGATTTAAAACTCACAGGTTCTAGAGGAATACCATTTACCAGTATTTTATCTCTCTTTTGAGATCTGAACTTCATGTGGTTTTGAAGGAGTTATCAATTTTGGTGTCTGACCCTCATATCATGGAGGTGTCTCAAGCTGGGATAATTGTACAGTATCTCTTGTAGACAGTGCTCTCTGCCATGATGTGGTGCCTCACTACAGGCCCAAAAGCAACAAGGTCAAATGATCATGGACTGTAACCTCTGAAACTAGAGACAAAATAAATATTTCCTCTTTAAAAGTCGACTATATCAGGTATTTTGTTATAGCAACAGAAGGCTGACTGATACCAGAGGACTCAAGAAAAAGAAAAATCCTCCAGGGATTCACTTAGGATAAGGAGCTATAGAGAACTTGTTTGCAATGGAACAGAATTTTAGAGGTCATAGAGGGAAGGGATGGAAGAATGGAAAGTGTAAGGAGGGTGACAGGACAGGAAATATTTAATAGAGAGGGGCTTACTATTTGTAGAAGAATTTCAGAATGATTTTAAATCATTAAAGACTGTATATAAAATTTTCATATTTTATTAAAAATGCCACTTACATGGGAGAGCTAAAGTAATTTAATTTATAGCAATAGAAAGTAAAATGGTAGTTACCAAGACTTCAAGGAGAGGAAAACGGAAAGTTTTTGCTTAAAGTGTATAGAGTTTCAGTTTTGCAAGATGAATAAGTGTTAGAGTTCTGCTGTGAAACAATATGAATATAATTGATTGAATTAAATATTTTAAAACGGTTAGAATGGAGAAGGTAATGGAGAAGGTAGGTGTGATAAGAATGTGATACTTGCATGTATAAATATGTCATAATCAATCACATTAATTTGTACAATTAATATGTGTTAACAATTACAATAAAGTGTTTAAGATGTTAGGGTTTTTAACCACAATTTTTAAAAAAATCTCACAAAAAATAAAAACAACAAATAGAAGATACATTTTTTAGTGCAAACAACAATATTTATCACTAGTATCGAATTGTAGGTATAGTGTCTGCCTCAGGGAGCTAAAATCTAAATTAGAGACGGAGATAGATAAAAGGTCAAGGAGGAGACTGGAGAGAAAATATCCCAGTTAATAACTAGCTGATGCCTTAGTCAAACAACATAGGGTAGAATGTCGGAAAGAAAGAAGTTGAACTCACTGTGGAATTTCAATGAAGGAGAGGAATGAAGGGTTGAGTGAATGAAAAGAAGCTGCTAGGCAAACCATGATTGCATCTTTAGTCTAATTGTCTGTGTGATGGAGAGGTCTCTTAGCAAACTGCTAGAGGAAATGTGGGTGTAATGTGCGAGATGAGAAGGAGTCTATTTGTTAATCGAACACAGGGACAGTGAATATGTATTTTTTGCTATACAGGAAAATATTTGCTATATAGCAATCTTTATACAAAAAAGATTACAGGAAATTTCTAGACTGAACTGAATCTACCTACTCTATGAGGTGCATTTTTTTTATTTTACAAATAAAATTTCATAAAATCTTGATTTCATTGGAACTGGATTTGACTTGTTTGAGTTTATGTAACTGATGAATGGCATAAGTAAGTCCCAAGTCCCTGAATAGGTTTTCTAGTATTTTACCCAAATGTGAGTTTGGTTATCTGATATGCTATAAGAAAAAAGTCAATATCTGTTCACTTTCCCTTCATCATCATTTTGTCATATTGTGGTCATTATAGTCAGCAAATAGTAGTACAGGGATTATCATTAAAGCCATAAATAGGCTGGAGGATTAGCTCATTGGTTAGAGAGCTTGCCTAGCAAGCATAAGGCCCTAAGTTCGATCCCTAGCACACACACACACACACACACACACACAAACCCATAAATAATCTTAGCCAAAGGTAATAATCTTTTAATTTCATATATTCTTGAATTGCAAGAAGGCAAATTAGAGGGAAACTGAGCTGGCCAAAACGATGAGTGAAGAATATCACTTCCAGAAATTAATTTCAGAAATTCCCACAGATACGTGTCCCAGAGTCAGCCAGTTCCAGATGTTATTGTACTCTGTATGTTATCTTGATTTTCTGAAGAGAGGCCATGTATGACTGACCTGCCATATTGCAAGTGGGCATGAGATGGGTCGAGTGACAATGCTGCCTTTCCAACCCAACACTCCCTCTTCACATGAGCAGGTACTCTCTCTACAGGCCTTTCCGTCCTTCTTTTCTCTTGCCTGGCTCCTCTGTGCTCTCCTCCTGAGAACTCGAGTTGCTTGAGGTTAGACTGCAGGACCAAAAACGTTCTGATTTCTGGTGTTATCCCTGAATTAAGCTAATAAATAGAGTGACCACATAGTTTATCATTTCAACTGAGACGTGGAATGAAATGGGGGCGCTGGCCCTATTACACAGGGAGACCTGGCGTAAAGGGAGACTGCCAGACAGTGTGGAATATACGGTCACTCTTCAAACAGGAGGACAAAGTTTAGTCATCTCTGAGAGCAAGCATCCTTTAAGATCAAGCCTGATCTCCATAAAAATAGGAAACAAAACAGTGTGAGGATGTTCAGAATTCTCAGAGCTGGAATATTCATGTGTTTGGCACTGGATTTCAGAGATGAGTTATGTTTTGGAGCCACAATTGTGTTGCAGAGCGCTAAATGCGATTACAATGGCATTGATTGGTTAAGACTTGTTTGTTTCAGATGAGCATTTAGATGTTTATTAAGTATAGTTATTGCATGTTTGTACTACAAATAGGAAAAATAATTTAAGAACAGGCTTTAGCATTAATAAGCAAATAGTATTTCTTATTCTGGTGTGGGATATCAGAAAACCTAGAAAGGATTGTTGAAGTTGATGCTTGTTATACTTACCAGAAAAGCTATATTATTTAAATACTACTCAAAAATCAGAATTTCTTACATAAATGATCATCTAAAACTAATCTTTTGCCTTTGAAAGTATAGGTGGAATTAGCTAGGTCTTAAATCTTGTTGACTAGGAAAGCAAATATTTCCAAGCTGTTACAGTATAACACATTTTTACTCTTATGGAGTAAGAGCCAGAAAAATTATAGTTTAACCTCAGTGCTTAATGTGATGTTTTAATTTAGGATGTTCTTGATTAGTAGGTGGGGGAGGAAGCCTTCCCGGATTCAGAAATAAGCACCATTTATTTTTGGTTTAATTTTATCTTGTGCCAAAAGTTTGTAGAGTAGAGGCTTTCATATTTAGTATATAAATGCAGCAATGCTTTGCCAGTAACCGAAACCCTTTGGAATAAAGCCCTGAATAAGAAATTTTTGGAAAAGAATTCCAGGTCCTCTAAACAACTGTCACAAAGCCATGCACTAAATCTATGCTTTTAATGATTTCTGATTCCATAGCACTGAGCTTAGTGACTCAATTTAGTGTGTGTGTGTGTGCACGCACGCATGTGCATACTTGAGTGTAAAAAGTTTTATCTTGGTGGCATACTTGTGATCCCAGCTTTCTGGGAGGCTGAGGCAGGAGGATTGCAAGTTTGGTCCCAGCTTGGGTAACTTAGCTACTTAGTAAGATCTTCTCTCAAAAAATGAAAAAAAGGGCTGGGATGTAGCTCAGTGAGAAGGCCCCCAGTTCCATCTTCAGTACTTCCCCTCTTCCATCGACGCTTCATCTGTTTTCTCTATGAATCCCAAAGTAGGAACAAAAACCTAAAATGAAGGCAGCAATAGCAGGTGATGAGACAGATCTAATCTGTATATGTTCTTAATGAGATATAGTTAATGAAGACATTGGCTCAGCAAAAATAAAATTTTAAATGATTTTAACTCACCATTGTTTAGTAAGTGTAAGATGTCATTTCTTTTGGAAATTATTTCATAAAAAGTCAGCATATATCTTTAAAAAGTTGTATTGGAAGACATAAGCTTTTCTTGGCAAAATTCACTGATATCTTTCTGTAAAGCTAACTAAGTGAAGTATTTTTATACCAGGTTTTGTGATAATATCATACTTTGTGATTGTAAAATACTTATCTTGGTGTAATTACTCTCAGACCTTTTAGAATTTGGATGCTAGCACCTGCGGGTTTGGTGACAGGTGGAAAACACATAATGATTCTGCTTCCCTCGGCCCAGAGTCATGTGGCCGTTTCCTTTGCTGCTCATTTGATGTGATACATCATGCCATTCTCTATTGTAGGCTTCCAGAAGTGCTGTTTCAACATCCAGTCCGAGTCTGTCTCCTTGGGAAACTGATGAGGTTGAACTGGAGAGCAGCTGTAGCTGTGTGGAGGAAATGCTGGACTGGCCATTCAGACCTTTCTCTACCACCCTGCCCCTCCCTACTCTTTGGTACGTTATTAAAAGGGTGTTTGGGACTCTGGAAAAATTCAAAACAATACTGAAATTACTCCTGGTTGGAGCTAATGCTTCTCGAATTCTGAGCTTTACACCAAATATGTTCCGGCTGACAAACGTCTTTTCCTATCCAAATTATAAATTAATCATTGACCTATTGGATAAACTCAGTCATTTTTCTAGCATGGAAATATACTAAAGCATGAGTTCCTATAGTTGGATAAGGTCGTGTAGAGTCTGTGGCCAGGGATTAGTTTCCCTCTGTTGAAGCTCTGTTGTACTTGTACTCTTTGGCTTTGTTGCCATTAACAACAGATCTGCCTGACCAGGAGCTGGGGTCAGGGCACCTCACCGATACCTAAGATGATACATCTTTCCTTCTTTCAGGCATGCCAAGCCCTGTGGACCTGTGTGCCATGTAGCACCAGATTTAAACCTGATGCGGAGATTGTGGTAATTCATTCATCTACTAAAGCTCTTAGCACATTTTTCTGGTTACAGGTCACAAAGTAGGGTCGCGAATCCCCTGTCTTGCCTGATTGAGGTTCTTGCCATCAGTTTTCCTAGAGTTGCAAGATATATAAAAGGTAGAGAGATGATAGAGTGATAGGTACAGGTGAGAAAGTAGTTGCAAAGACACAAAACAATCCATTCTGCTTTCATCTGAATCTTACTATGGATTGGCACGGAGCCATCTTAGAGATTGGTTAATGGGAGTGTTTTAAAATACCAAAGTAACAGTTATGTCTTTTAATCAATAAAGTACTTCTTTGTACATGACTGATGATGATGATTGTAGATCAGAGGATGTTATGGCTAAAAATAACCTTTTTCTCATTTGCTTTCATTTCATTACAAGTTTTTGAGTGGGGAAGAAAGGACTATAACACTACAGTTACAGTTAGTATGCTGGGAAGTTCATACATCCTTACTCTGCTGTGGCCCTAGGTGACTGTTAGGAACACTGCCCGAGATGCCTTCATTCTTTCCCTGTCTGGTAGAAGAAATCTGCTTATCCTTTAACATAGAGGATTATGTGTTACTTCCTCTGCAAAGCCTGACCTCTCTGTCCACGGTCCTCCTCCCCCAACCCAGCAGAACTTTGCTGTCTTTATTCAGTTCTTTATGTCACATAGTGCTGACGATATGGCATTTATCACTCTAAGTTTCAGCTAGTTATATACACATTTTTCCATTTTAATATGTGATCAACTAGGCCAGTTAAGCCATCTTATTTCATAATTAACTCACACACTGATCAAAAAATAACTAGGATCTATTACATGCCAGAATAATTTTTGAATATTGGGATAATATTGGGGCATAGGAATATAGAACTTTAATTACAGTGGGGAAGACAAAATATCCAGAAAAATACAATTATACATTTAGATGTTTATTATAAAGTGAATAGCTAAAAGATGAGAGAATCAGTACCAAAGAGAGGCACAAAGATGTTAGGATGTCAGGAAGAGCCTCAGACAAGTTTATGGTTGACCGTAGATCAGAAGTTTAAGAATGAATGCCTTTTACAATGACACAGTAATTATTGGGAAGAATAGACTAGACAGAGATAATAATATTAAGGCAGGTAAAAATGGCGAGAGCAGGTGACATCAATGCATAGCTAGTGTTAGAAGTCATAGGTCTCGCTCCTGTGTGACGTCTTCTGAGGTCTTGTTCTTTAAATTATACCACTTAAAAAATCTGGTAGATTGTAAGAGGAATTCATTCATTTGCTCCTTCATTTATTTCATATACTTCACTAGAAACACAAAAATCAGAATGTAAATATCTTACCTTGATGTATACAATTTTACACATAAAGTTAAAAACTTTTTACAGTTTATATTACCATTTCCTTAATTGTAAAACACTTCCCAAAGAATAAGAAACAAAAATGAGGCATTTGGCTTTTGAATAGTATTATTCCTGAGTACTAAGAAGATTCTAATTGCCAATAGGACATCAATTCTGAATTTAAAAATAATGAATGTCTGTTTGACATTATGCTAAACCTTTTTTACTTGGTTCAGCTGAATCAGAGGTGCACCTCTGATCCAATATGGGCCAGTTGCAGTGTGTTTTTCCTGGGAATCGGGAATAAAATGCAGGTGAGATCAATCCATTTGAAATGGCAGTAGGAGCTTAAACTGAAGCTTCAGTAGAGTAGGGCCAGAGTCCCTGAACACCATCACAGCAAGCTAGTCGAAATGTTGGGAGTAGCAGAGAAACTATGTGAGGCAGAGAAAGCCAATTTTTGGAAAGAAGGAAAAAAAAAAAAGGAAATATACACAGGGAAACAATACTCAGACCATATTGCCCATTGGGAAATAAAGTAGTGTTTTCCAGATTTTCTAATCCTTATGTAGTAACTTTTAGACCCAGGCAAGCCTTTCCTGGACCCTTTAAAGCATGTGGGTCCCATATACTACAAACTTACAGACAAAAACAATTTATACAGGCACCTCTGTCATTTGCAAGCCAGTATTCTAGCCTAGCAAGCAGGTCCCCAAAGTCTGACTTGTGACTAACAAATGTGGCTAACAGATTCAATTCTAAGCAAAATGCTTTTCCACTCTCTTGCCTACCGTCCGTAAAACAAAGAACACCTGAGTCTAATTAATGTTGTATATCTTTGATGTCAGAGATGAGCCCTGCTTCAGAGTACCCGACCAGAGTGGGCAGGAGAAAAGACAAACAAACTTTCTAGTCAAAAGTTTTCTGCCAACCAGCGTGGATGCAGTAGGTTCTTGTCCAGTAAAGTGTGATTTCCAATACTGTGGGATATATATTTTCTTGTTTCTCTTCAGTATTCCAGTTTTTGATTCTGGAGGTATCATAGACTCCTACAGTGTTTGCAAGAGACTGGAAACACCTTGAGCCTCAGATACCAGAGGTGAGCCTATTTCTGCAATCTGCTTTTACCTTGTTCTCCTGCTGAGATTTCTGTGGTGTCACTTTCATGAGATTCCTAATGTATACTTTTAATGATACCCCATTTTAAAAAAAAGTGGGATATTTCAGTGAGATTATGCTTTTTTTCTTGCACTTAAGACTCTTATTTAAGACAACCAGAGAGGAACATATCATTTCCTATTAAAGATAAATGGATTTCCACCTGACTTAAAAATAATATAAATTATAATTAACCAAATTCAGATTTTTCTATATTCTGAAACTTTTCAGAAACCAGTGCTTTTGAATGTGATTAGTGATCCCACCAAGTTTATTAGTACATATATTTTGTTTCCCTGGAGATTTAGGTTGATTTTGAGTGGACAGTAAGAATGGAACAGGCACATAAAAAATTATTCTACTTTAATGGACAAGACTTGTACTTCTGGCCTTTCACCCTATGAATTAAGCTCTGTTATTTTAATAGAAAAAAACACAGCTTGACATAGTAAATATGTTAAGACCACAGTGACACTAATGGTATTTAGCTAGCATTCCAGAAAGAAAATTAAACATCAAGAGAAAAGAACTTCGTGAAAAATATTCATCTATTAAAAAAAGAAGTCTATTTCAACTTTTGTAAAAATTTAAGTACTAATTTAAGGTGACAGCGCAAAAGAAATATTTTCTTTACTTATTTTCTTGATTCAAATCAGATTTTGGAAAGGGTTCTGTAATGTAAAAAATGTAAAGATTTTTATGCAAGTCTTTAATTTACCTCCTTTTCTTTAGATAAGAGAGAAGCAGGTTGCTACCCTGATTTGTCCAGACCTCCAGGGCACACCTATAAGCTTGCATTCAGATTAATAGGTCATTATTCTTTCTCACAAGGAATATTTAGTAGTTTCTTTAAATAACATAGAACATAAAAAGGAGATGATTATGATACAGAGGTGAAGCAGTTAATGGCCAATTTTAGAATTGTTTCTGGCCTTGTAATTCATGAGGCCGTGATCTGAAGGAAAGGGAAGTTCAAACAAAGGAATTTGACATTAGCTTCAGACTTACACATGTTTTATCCCACCGAACTCTATGTATTCATTCTGATGAGACACAGATGTTCAAGCCCAGATTGGTCTCGGAATGCATGGCGAATCAATCTTGTTATAACCGAGGGATTGATTTTTGAAGTTATATGAAGTTTTATTCATTTCCTGTAGTCACTATTTCAATTTCTTGCTCTTTCCTTCCTTCACAGATAAATTGTCCATTTTCTTGAACTGTTTAAACACTTGTTTCTCTCTCTTGCCTTTATGCTTTGAAATATATTCACTTGTTCCTGATAAAGGACCTCATTTAAAAAAATATTTTCACCTTGTCTCTCTCTAAAAGGCCCCATCATCATTTAAGTGTACTTAAGCATCTATCATTAAATGAAAGCAAACAATTTCTTCTATTCTACCAAATGGATATTCCTTTCCATCCTTCTTCATTCTCTCCTTCCCTTCAACGGTGAATATTTTAAAGATATTTCCAATGCCCTTCTCCATTTGCTTATCCATTGTTCAGTTCTTTCTTCCTTTCTTTTTTTATTGGTGGAGAGTGCTGGGGATCAAACTCAGGTCCTTGTACTTGCTAAGCAAGCAGTCTACCACTTGAGCTAAATCGCCAACGCCTGTGATTTATTTCTTAATGCTTTGCCTCTCAGCTTGGCCCTCACTCTCCTAAACCTAAGCCCTGGTCCTTAATTCTTTCATAGAAATTGCTCACTACCAAGTCATTACTTGCTGCCTATTTGCTAAATCCAAAGGATATTCTTCAATCCTTGTAGTTCTTGGTCTATAGAGCATTTGGAGATGGTATATTCGGCAAGGAATATGCATCACTCTTCTAGCCTCCTCAAGTAACAGATAAAAAACAAAACAAAACAAAACAAAACAAAATAGAGGCCAGAGAGTCAAGGCATTGTTCTTAATCAATTTCAGCAGTATTTCAATAGTCAATGTAAAAAAAATTTTTTTGATGAAAGATTATTCACTCTTCATCTGATTGTTTCTCTACCATGATAAACAAAAATCATGATACTGAAGATGAAATGTTTTTAATGATAATATGAGTTACATTTTGCGTGTCTGTTCAACTTCATGATAGCCATTTTTAAGTATGTCAGTAATTTGAGAATTTTTAAATTACTTACCTAAGGAGAATAAATATTAAAGAGCCAAACAAGGTTTGGCAGGGGTATTAGTGGGCAATGCAGACACATCTTTATTAGTAATTTTAATTACTTGCACAATAAGGAATTGCTGCAGCTGTGTTCTATCAGCCAGCCAGCATGATTTCTATTAGAAGGGAAAGAAGCTGTCTTTTCTGTTTCCTTCTGCTAAGAAGAAAGATGCTATCTTTAACCTTTTGATCTGGCCAGCCTGGAGTCCTTCCTGTTAAAATTTAAGTACTTTTAAGTTTCACACCCATCTGCTGTTTCTCAGATTCAGGAATTAGGTCAGTGTTTAAATATAGAGCAACCCCTGCCTTAAAACCCTGAGAAGCTTTGGAGTCATGCCAAGCTTCATCTACAGGAACCATTTTTACTAGTTTTTACTCACACAATTGGGTTAATATTATTTGAAATATTCCTAGTTTTTGTGTATTGAGTTTGTCCCATGTATCAAACATCTACTTACACATTGTCTTGGAGCTATTTTCTAGTTTTTATTTTCGGAAGGCATTTTCTTGCTTTTCTTTCTCGTCTTCCCCCCTCCCTGCCCCCCCATATAGTTCTTTGACTATACATCTGGCCATTTGTATGGAATATGTGGACACTTTCTGACTAGATTAATAAACAGATAATTTGCTTACCTTTCCTAAATCTTCATCTTCTTATCTTTACAATGGGAATACTATTCCTTGCTTCCCAGAATTGTAGTGAGAATCCAGGTTTCCAATATGCTGCTTGGCACATGGGAAACACTGAATGTGTATTGATTTCCTTTTTATCGTCCTTGTCTCCTCTCTGGATTCCGTTCTCCCTTACAGAACCTATGGTCGAGTCACCGTTGGTAGATGTTTTTACATTCTCAATGCACGAATGGGTATTACTACAGCTGAGTAAAGTAAAAATTTGCTTTGCGTGGTAACATTGAAAAACTGTGCCTGTGACTTGGAATGAGTTGTTTTTTTATGCGTCAGCTGCCTAGATATATTATGCAACCTTTTTCAGATAATACAATGAATTATTAATCCAAACTAGAAAGCAGGAGGCTGAAGCCCTGGATTCGTGCCCAGAGAATAGCTCTGCCACATAGACATATGGTCACCTAGTTGGGACAATGACTTTTTGTACACATGCCAAAGAAAACTTTACAGTCTCTTGACATTGTGTCCTTCCTTTGTTTCTCCATTAATGGATGATTTTGCTGCTCTATCTTTTTTTTTGGGGGGGGGGATAGATTTAATCCTAACTTATGGCCCATAAAACTTTACTGGGAAAAGAACAAGAAAAAAAAAGCTAGTATGTCTTGTTAGTTGGCTTCATTAAGTGATAAAGTGAAGGTCTTTGATGGGCTGTGTATGAATAAAACTTCACAACTATTTGCTGAAAACCTAATTTTATCTCCACTCAGGTTTACAAAATATGAAATATCCAGTAATAGAGAGCCCGTGTATATGTGAAGTATATGCTAGTTCAGCAATTTGAGAAAATTCTACCATTTTTTTGCATAAAACAAATATCTGCCACTTAGCTGCTGGAGGACTGTCTCTATGTATATTTGGTTGGAAATTCCTGGTTCTGACGTTCTCAGTAAACTGGATCAATGATAAGTGATGTGTGTTTCTATTGCTACCTAATTTTAATAGATGGCTGGTGATCTAATTTCAGGTACAAACGTTATAAAGCTGTATTAATCTTTTCAAGTATGCCAAGGTAATCATATGCTGCTAGTTAGAAACCAAAGCCACTTTTTCAGAAAATATGTTTCTATTTAGTAAAGTTGGTAACAGGATCTAAGTTATAAAAATATATGCTTCGAACACTACGGTTAAGTCAGTTGTGTTTGGATCAACTGAAAAAAAGATCCTGAAACTATTTTGGTTGGTGAGTTGTTTCAAATTGTCTCTCATGCTGGTTGCTTGTCATGAAATTCAAGAACAGGCTGGGGATTACTCTAAGAGGCCACAGTAAAACATATACTTTGGGAAAATTTGTTCAGATCTCTTCCTGAGCACATTGGCCTAGTTAATGGATCAGACTAGTGAGCTGTGTAGACTATTAGAGGACCAGGAAAAGAATTAGTGAGCTCCAGTGGGGAAGCAGTGAGCAGGATCATAGTGGGGAAGACGTGATGTTTAAGGTGGTTTCTTAGAGAGTTTGTCTTGAGTCTCAGAGGAGACTTTGACTTGGCTTTTAGCAGTGTTGGGACCGTTGAGATTTTCAGGAAGGGATTACTGTGTTTGGCTTCTATGCAGGATCCCTGAAGCATGTTAGGCAGAATTATGACCTTGTGTTTATTTGAGGATGAAGTATGGTTTAGGGAGATATGTTTGGGTATCAACTTAATAATGGGTAGGATGTGATGGTTAAGCCACAGTCAACTTGAATGCCTTGGGAGCTGCCCAGGGCTTAGCTACCCATTTCTGGGTGCATCTGCGTGAGTCATGGAGTTGTGACCTTGCCTAAGCAGGTCCCTTGCTCCTTTTTCTCTAGCGCTGCTCCTCTCCTCTGCTTTCTAACTACCATGAACTATATACCTTTGCTTTACCATGTGTTTCCACCATGACATTCTTGCCTTGGAGCTAGCTGATTATGGACTGAATCATCTGAAACCATATGCCAAATAAATCTTCCTCCTTTAAGATGTGGGTATCCTATATTTGTCCCAGCAAAAAGAAAATTGACTAAGACAAAGGGCTTGAGAGGGGCAACTGAAAGGAAAGGCAGACAAACATAACTGACTTTACTCAGTTACAACAATAAAAAGGTCCTTTCCTTTTTAGGACTTCTGGGTACTCTGGAAAGAAACACATAGTGCTATACCAGGGTGGTATTCAGAAGGAAACCTATCTGGAAGGCAGTCACTGTGGTTTGATCTGATCTCTGCATGAATCAGCTGTATAAGTTTGTATAATCTCCTACTTGGGATCAGGCTTTCATTTCTTGTGAAAAAACAGTAGAGTTAGGCCAGTGAGATAATCTGTTGAACTGATAACGGTCTATGATGGTGAGATGAACTAATGTTTGTAATATATTTTTTATGTTATCTTTACTCAAATATTTCTCAAATCCCCTGGTATAGCTATGGAAATATCTAATTTTGTCTTCTGAAGACTGATAGCACTTACTTTCAATTTCTGATTTATATTTCCAAGTTGGTTAGTACCAGTGCCCATTTGACCTTCATCTCTACCTCTTTATTGATAAGAAGTGATCCAAGGGCATTAAACATAATTTATAATTATTTTCAGATGTGTACTACAAAACTTTAAAATCGATAAGCTTTATAATTTAAAAATACATAGCTAGAATGCCATTAACAATGACATTTTATGTAATCTCAATATTCTTTTAAAAATACCAATTTACTCATTTTTACTGTTTTTATACTTTAAAAATCCTTATATGGTACTTCTTATTTTGACTGAAAGTGTTAATAGGAAACAAATGGCACAGTATTGTGCTGGGAGTTTCAACAAAATCTCCTTTCCCTATCTTATGGTTAGCAAATAGATTTTCTGTACATTTGTTTTTATTAAATAATATGACTCATATTAAGAATTCATACAGAATTCTTAAGATACTCATATGATACAGTTCTACATTGAAAATTAATCCTAAATTGAAAAAGAAAATTCAGAGCATAAATCACATTAGTGATAAAATGCATCATTTAGTACAGAATTGAGTCAAAAGAGAACTGAATCAGAGAAATCTACATGAAGTGAGCATATGGAATATGCAAGAGGGAAATGCTGTAGTTTTCTAGAATAGAAGAAACACCAGCAACTGGCAAAGCTACTGGCACAGATGGAGAGAAAAGCATGTTCTTAATAGATAAAAATATTCAAAGGCATAGAAAATTCATGTAGATTAAAGAAATTATAACTCATCATTGCAACCTCATTGGAAATTTTGCAGAGCATTTGATAGAGAACATGAAAAGTTATTGGTCATAAAGAATTATAGAATTATTTAGCCAAATATCCAGGCCCCATAGATGATATTTCCTCTGGCCACACTCTTGAATTTAAATATCTTTGAAGATGTCAGCTAGAATTGAGCCCTACCCAGGGAGTGTGAGTGAGAGTAGGTCAGAGTTCTTTGGAGTTCAGTCCTCTTCTCTCTGTGGAATTAAGAAAAAAGAAATGGAAAGTGACCTGAAATTCAATGAGACAATGTGACAGTCTCAGTGAAAAAGTTCAACCAGTTTCCAATGGAGAAAAAGAAAAAAAAAAAAACCATACAAAATACAGAAGTAGGATTTTCTGCTGAAAGCAGCAACATTTATAACCACACAAGATTTTTTTTTTAAGTAAAAAGAAAAGCATTCTAAATAATTCTAGGAGAATCAGATGTAGTCAAAAAGTCATGGCAATTCTTTGCACGTTCCTCCTCAAAATCTGGAAGGTATGTTACTGCTGAGACAGTCACCAAGAAGGAGTGTTGGAAAGCATCGGGCAGCTGAACTCCTGAGACCTCTGATCCTTTTCTGACCCAGGACTTTGCAGTCTGGAGTGCAAGTGAAGGACAAGGAGCCGGTTACCTCGTGGGCATTCATGTTTAGAAACAGAAAAATGAGAAGTGTCAATGTAAAATAACAACTCTGCTTTAAAGCATATAAAAAATATTTTGAGCCTAATTATGAGTGACTACAGTCTGGGAACACAGACCCAAGTTATCCCAAATGCCATGTTCTGCCCATAAAGAGGTAACATGAACTTTTGTAGCCAAACAAAGAAAGTCATAGAGCAAAAGATTTTACAAATACATTAATGGGACATTAGGAAGTTAGGCAACAACAAAGTGAGAAAGTCCTTCTTCTAAGCATCAGATGTTATTTTGTAATAATCTTAGCTCTAGGGTTGGTGGGAGCTGGAGGTCTTTTAAGGTTAGGAATACATTCTGAGTGGTTTACTTAAGAGCCAAGAGACTGTTAGGTTAGAGACAAAGGTAAAAAGTTAATGGCTATTTTTAAAGCCCAGGATAATTTTGGGTCTCAACCTGCAACATTCCATCTCTCCACAATCATGATGTTCTACTCAAACAAGGTCAAATCATCTGCAGGATCTTTAATACAGACAGATGAGATTTTTCAGAGAGCTTCAGCTTTGCAATAGGCATAAGGATTTTGAACCACTTCTAGATCTGTCCCAGGTTGGAGAGTACAGTTTTACATGTCTAAATAATGCAGTTGCCATCTATATAGGAATTCTTGATTAGAAATTTAAAGACAAACTTCTGAATTCTATTTAAGACAACGAAGTTATGTGCGAAACCAATATTAAGATAGTCATTTAGAGCGGTGATAGTGAACCTTTTAGAGCTTTCAATACAAACAGCCAGCTGCGGCATGCACACCGTAGGTTTACCACCGCTGATAGAGTAACTTAAATGTTAGCTCTAGCACATAAATGTGAGATTTAAACCAGGTGATTTGCCTCCAAAGGCTATATTCATTGCACTGCCTGATTTACTGGCTATTCTGGTCTAAATGTTCCCAAAATGTATACGTTCAAGTTAACCCCAGTTAAAATGGTATAAAAAGCAAGAACGTTTGGGAAATGATTAGTGCCTTATAAAAGAGCTAGAAGAAATTGCTTTAGCCCATTTTTGCTTTTCTGACTTCTGCCTTCCACATGAGAAGCCATTTTGGAAGCAGAGACAGAGCCTTTGCTGGACACCAAATTTGATGATGCCTTCCAATCTCCAGAAATGAAATTCTCTTGTTTATAAATTTCTCAGTCTCAGGTGTTTTGTTATGGCAGCACAAATGGACTAGGACACTAACCATCCCTTAAATATAAACATTCTTCATAATTTTATTCTGGGTCCTTTTTTCTTCTCATTCCCCATACTCTATTTGAATATCCTTTGCAGCCTGGTGATTCAATGACCACATGCTGATTACTTCAAAACCATATCTCTCTGCCAAATCTTTTTCATGAGATTTAGGTTTACACATCCAGCTATATATTTAATAACTCCTCGTGGATGTCTTAGAGGCAACTCAGACTTAACAGGTTACAGAATAAACTCATCATTTAGACTTTCCTAAACCCTGCACTAAATTTATAGCTCCTCTCTGCCGGTTCATAGGAATGCTGTTTGTAAGTACTTCTTTTCTCCTCTGTGTTCCGTATCTTCCTTTCCAATGTATATTTCTGATTATCATATTTTAAAATTTAAAACAGCAGTTTCTACCATTTGTATGTTTTGGAGGCTACTTTGACTCTTTTATTGAATGAGTATAAATAAATGAATAATAAATAATATAAAGAATAAAAGCTAAGTATTGTGTGTGATCATGTAGGAGGGCCTGTCCTCACAGGCTGTCATAGTCTCTCCAGGAGGTGGCGCTCACAGTGTATTTTTTGCTTCTAGTTTTCTATGTATGTGGAGAAAAATTTCACACACATTTCATTATACAGATAACAAATTCAAAATAATTATGTATTCATTTTTTGTCACCTTTCAGATAGTCTTCTGGACTACTAAGACTTTACATAATGACTTTGTGTTATTATTTTTACAAAGGCAAGATTTGGAGGTGAAGTTGCTACAAAGGAAAAAATTTATGGGAGATAACTTGTGATACGGAGTGAAAGGAAGCATATTACTTCAAAGCCTTTGATACTAAAAAATTCTAATATATAGAATTTAATAATTTATTATCATACAGTGGGAAACAAGCTGGAAAGCAGAAGGGAATATACAGATTTGGTGAGAAAAAGCTAACTGAATACGTATCAGGGCTTTGAAAAAATAAAGGAGTAAAACCATATCTTAAATACATACTATAGTCCTTGCATTAATTTACTTTATCAGGTAAAGTGTTTCTCTGGGCTTTAGATTACTTTTCTTTAAAATGACAAAATTGAGTTAAATGGTCTCAAAAATTCTATGATTGCCAAACCTAACTGTAGAGTAAGATGGACAAAGTAATTCCAATTTCAAGTGGTAAAAATCATAGGCTGGGAGACCTTTCATGGCCGGTGGTAAGTTAAATTATAGGACCTTGCACTAAACTGATGAATGGTAGCTCTGGGTTACTCTTATTAATTTTGGCTTCACCTAAGGCAGTTGTCATCAGATGTTTTGTTCATCGAAAGCAGTGGTCACGCAGGGCCAGTATTGTTGAAGACAATTTTTCTATGGACTAAAGTGTCATGATGGTCATGGTTTCAGAATGATTCAAGCACATCACACTTATTGTGTACTTTTACACTGTAATATACAATGAAATAATTATATAATATACAGCCATAAGGCAGAATCAGTAAAAACCCCAAGCTTGTTTTCCTGCAACTAGATGGTCTCATCTAGGGGTGACTGTAGGCAGTGACACCTGAAGTGTGGTGTTTATGGCCAATCTACTTCATAATCTCATTTGGTTGCCGTTGCTGCAGAAAAGCCTGCTTCAAAAAGATAGGATGTTGGAAACGGAAGCAGGCTTTTCAGTACTTTTGTGGCAATCTCAGGAAAATCTGCCTTGACTTTAATCGAGAATGTGCGGAGATCTGAAGTTGCCTCAAACATACTTTCAGAGCTGCCATCTTTTGCATTCTCCAGCAGTGGCTCTTCATCTAGCATAGAGCAAGTCAACTCACCTGGCTTATTCACAAATGGGTCAAAGATCCATTTCTCCCCAGTTTTTTGTGGGTTTTTTTGTGGTCGGGAAGAAATGCTCAAAGTCTTTTGAAAGCTGAAACAAGTGGGAAAAAGAAATCCCTGAAAGAAAGAAAGTCCCCAACTCAGTCTCTTTCAAAATATCTACTAATGTTTGAAGTGTGTCAAGAATCCCAACGTTCACTTGTTGCCCTAACTACCAGTTTGGATTTGAATGCAGCCATTTTACCTGCCGACTTGAACATAGTTATCATTACCCTCTGAAGTGACAGGTTTAGTTTGTTGAGCAGGTTGACTGTGTCACAGGAGTAAACAAGTTTTGTGATCCATTCTGTGTCACTGAAATGTGCTGTCAGTGATGACTGTTTTCCAAAACAAATCTCTGGTGCAGCTCTTTTAGTTCAGTTACTCTGGTCGGTGATCTACTGTTAGAAAGCATGTCATGTCTGTGTGTAAGAGAAGATGTGTCACTCTGCATCAGTGTCCTAACAGAACTGCATGAATAGTCAAGAGTTAAGGGCATGTACTTATATATGGTTGACAATACAAATCACATCCTGCAAAAAGTTGTTAAGCTCAGGGACATCTTTTGCTCGCCAGCGTTTCTCTATGGATGAAGCAGTGCATAGACTCACATTCAGAGACCCCCTTTTTGAACTAAGTACTGAAGCCAGAAAGCCATCCATTACAGCAGCTCCAGCCATGCATATATGGACACAAAACAACCTACTCAGTTTTCCTGATACGTAATCATTCAAAGACTTGAATAGTTCTACAGCTGTGGTATTGGTTGACAATAGTACATAACATATCTTCATGAACATCCTTTTGAAAAGTATATTGCACAAAAACAAGCATTGTTACCTTTTTAAGATCAACTGTACTGGTGACTTATTAATCCTCTCCAGCAATTGCGTCTCAATATCCTCTGCTTTAATCAGTTTGTCTAATTATGGTGCTGGTTTAAAGAAACATGCCACTTTTCGAGTTGTAGTCTCTCCTAAAAGTTCATGACAAATGTACTTATCAGCAGGCAGGACCAACTCTTCAGCAATAGTAAAGGGATTCTTAGTTTTAACAATGCAGTTAGCCACTAAGAACGATGCTCTCAGTGCAGACATATTTGATGAAGTGGTGGTCTTCAATAATTGTTTCTGTTCTTCACGTTCATTTCTTTTAAATTTTAAAGGTTTGTCTTTTAATGCAGGGTGCTTGGTGTCCAAGTGGTGAAGCAGTTTTGAAGGTTTCATTGGATGGCAGTCACACATAGTATACAAAGCAGACTTAGAGAATGTGACTCACCTATTGCAATGAGCCTCTAATTTAGTAGGACTGTTGGTATTTTCTTTATAATGCAGTTCTCTTTTCCTCGGCAGTCTTCTGCTGTCTCATCATTCAGTCTTTTGCTTTTATCAAAGAAACTTTCTAGTGATTTTTTTAATTCATTTTGGCTAGGATAATCTTGTGGATTTTACTAAAACAACTATAACTGGCATAAATGTGTAGTGCAGGAAAGAGGTGTGGATGGAGGTGGTTAATGAATTAATGGACCAGCCACAGGAGAACTAAAATAAGTGATGGATTCTGATGTAAATAAAGCCTGCCACCAGATGCAGCTCTACACTTGAAGCACATCAATTCACTTTCTACTAGAAAGCCTGCTGCCTATTGGAGTTTAATTGTTACCTGCCACTCACTGATGGGGTTTTGATATGAATCTGCAAACAGTTGATTTATTATGGTCTCTGTGCAGACCAACCTTTCCACTGATGTTAATCTGTATTTGCAGTCATTCCCTAGTGCTAGCATCACCTTTTCTACTTTACATCAGTTCATCAGGCATTAGACTCTCACGAGAAGCTTGCGACCTAGATCCCTCACATACCCAGTTCAGAGTAGGGTCCACAGTGAGAATCTACTGCTGCTGTTGGTCTGACAGGTGGTGGAGCTCAGGCAGCAATGTAAGCAATGGGAAGTAGCTGTAAAAACAGATAAAGATTTTTTGCTCTCTCCTGCTCACCTACTACTGTGGAGTCCAGCTCCTAACAGGGCTAGCGACCCATGACCTGAGTAAGGTTCCCCGGGGAGAGTTTCAAGGTATAGCAATGATGGCCTCATTTAGACCAACTACTCAGAATATCTGGAGGTAAAGCCAAGGTAACAGTATTTGTTTAAAAGTGCTCCAGGCAATTCAAGTGCACAAAGAAGATTAAGAACCATTGATCTAAATAATTAGAAGGGCAATTACAGCTAAAACCTTTAATGAGAATAAATAATGTTCTTAGTATTAGTGAAAGCCTTAGGCATAAGCCTGAGGAGAAAAGAGACACACCAAAGACAATGAGAAAGTGAAGGAAGAGAGCTTAAGGATACAGAGTACAAATCTGGGCAAAAACCGGAGAATGGAGGATTACATGTTGGAATACTGCCAAATCCAAATAGCCATTGCCTTTGGCACGAAAACATCTGTGCTGTCAAAAACAGTAAGCAAGAGAAAGAAACCCAGCATAGTCTTCGTCTTCTGTTCCGTATCTTTGACCCCATTGTCACCATTGGGAAATGAAAATCCTGAACATGGGAAATATCGAGAATAAAAAAAAAATGACATAATTATGTTTCTGTAGCATAAATCACCTTCAGAACGTCTTCACTCCTCTTCCCAGAAGGGAGGATACATGTAAGGCATTCTTATGTGGACAAAATGTTCTGGCATTTGCCAATCTCTCTCTCACTGAATTTGTTGTCGAATTAGATTGCAGGCGACTTTTATTTTTTGTGGTGCTGGGGACAGAACACAGGGTCTTTATGCTGAGATGCATATTCAGCCCTTTTCTTTACTTTTTAATTTTGATATAGTGTTTCCATAAGTTGCTACAAGGAGGACTGAAATATATGGAATGTTTAAACTTAAAACATTATTACATTAGAAGACACTTGCCATCGATCCCACTCAGAATACTCACCTTCAACTTGAATATGCTTATTCCATCATTGTTGGCCACTTTCTAGAAGTCCTCTTTTATGAGAGTCGTGAGTGTCTTTACTAGATGTGATTTAAAAAAATTACCCTGAACGCTGCTGCTGAGTGCCACCCAACAGAAAGGCAGTCTTGTGAAAACATTACAGTTGGTCCTCTTTCACCTTAGTCACCACATGTAGCACCGTGTGACTCTTGACTCTTCTCCAATATTGAAATGGCCAGGAAAGGTAAACATTTTGAATTAGTTCAGCACATTGAGGCAGCCATGACATTGCAACTAAAGATAAGAAAGAGCCCTTCCAGAAGTACTTGAGAAAGTGTCCAGAATGATGGGATATGTGTGTTCAAAGTGAGGGGCTGTTTCTTGATGGGAAATTAATGACACTGTGTCTTTTACTGTGTATATAAACACTGTGTATATATATATATATATATATATATTTTTTAATTAGGCACTCACTGTAGTTTTCTGTCACAACCCGTAAATTACCCATATTGGACTCAAACTTGCCATCCTCTTCGTTTAGCCTCTCAGAGTGCTGAGATTACAGATGTACATCATCATGCCCAGCTTGCAGGTGGTATTTATGGTTTTCTACTTGATTTCAGTGTCCCAAATAGTCTACAATATTTTAGAGCAAAGAGATTATTTTTATATCCTTCTCTATCATATTGCTTGGCCTTGTCCCAATTTCCTTTGAACTACCCAGCTCAGTAACCAATCTTTGTAAACTCCACAGAGCCTCCCACACTCTGCTTATCTATATAAGACCAAATCAAAGAAAGCATGGTGACAATTCGACTCCTGAAATTCCTGGTGGAATTCACCAAGAGCTGTTTTTCTTCTTACTCCTAATAAATGGTCTTCTATGTCTCTCCTTTTGTCTGTGGTTTCATTCTTTGACTTAGTGAGACAGCGCACTCAGATTTATACAAAATTAACTGTTACACTAATAGGGTTTGGGTCTCAGGATGTATTTGGAAGGGATCTGGATTAGACATGTGTATCAGTTTGTTTGGTGTCTTTGACCAGTTAAATTTGTCTACATGTGAATGGTTTTGTATGTATGTGTGAATATTTCTTGAAAGATATGGAAGTAGAATTGGACAATTGAGAAAACAAATTCTGGTTCTCAGATAGGATGACTCAATACCATAAAGATGTCAGTTCTCCCTGAGTTAATTTATAATTTTAATGCAACTCACTAAAATCACTAGCAAACATTTAAAAAAATGATTCTGAACTTCATAATAAAAAATTAAAAATCAGCCAGGAAAGTATTGCAAAAGTAAGACTATGAAGGAAGAGTAGTCCTGCCAGACATTAATACATACCACAAATCAACTACACTTACATCAGCTCTGTAATGGCACAGATCAGAGGAATAGGACAGAGAAAAGAAAACCCCCAAACAGAAAAATAGACACAGTACATATGGAAATTTAGTGTAATTTAAAAAAGGCATCTTAAGTTACTAAAGGACAGATGGACTTTATGGTAAATGGTGCCAAGACAATTGAGTAACCATTTAGAAAAAAGTAATATTTTGTATATACCTTATACTATGCAGAGTAATAAACTCCAAAGGATCAGTGATATAAAGCTAACAAAAATTTAAAAACAAGAGTAACAGAAGACAATCTACGTAAATACCTCTTTCCAAGGTACAGAAAAAAATAAGTTTTAAGCTATATTAAAATCCAAAAATGGGATTGGGGATTTAGCTCAGTGGTAAGAGAGCTTGCCTAGCAAGTCCAAGGCCCCGAATTCAATCACCAGCACCCCCACACACACCAAAAACAAACAAAAAAATCCTAAGGCATGAGGGACTGACTAGTCATTTCTTATTGGGCCCCATCTCCCAACACTGTTGCAACGGGGACTAACCTTTCCACACATTCAGATGATAGCAGTCCTTACGCCTAGAAATACCAAAATTCCAGGAGGAAAGTAGATGTGCAAAAAAAAAAAAAAAAAAAAATTACATTGCTTGCACAACAGTTTAGGCACAGTAAACCCTTCTTCTGGGGATTATTGAGAATCCTCCAGAAACCCAAGTTCCAGATACCAGACAAGGTCTAACCTTGCAAGCAGGCCTTTCTATAGATAGCAGCTTCAGATCTGTAACATGAACTCTGTTTTGCTCAAAGTAAGGACCTACTCAAAAAAGATAAGAACTCAGAGGTACACCAGATATCTAAATATGGGGCATTTTGAACTAAAAATTTTTTGAGAGTATTAGATTATTGCTCACTGAATAATAAGATTCAGTGAATCATTATTGATTCAAATATATAAACAAGTAAGTAAGGAAAAAGGAAGATATTCCTTGTGGTAAAGTCTCAATGAATAATGCTGGGTGTGGTGGTACACGTCTTAATCCCAGGACTTGGGAGGTTGAGGCAGGAAGATTGCTGGGAGTTAGAGGTCAGCCTGGGCTACATAGTAAGTTCCAGGCCAGCCTGAAATACATAGTGAGACTCTGCCTTAAGAAAAAAAAACCAAAAAAACAAAAAACCAAAAAACCCAAACCACAAAACTCAATGAATAAATGCAAAATAATTATGAAAATGAAATAAAATAATTAATAAAACTACAATAATAACTGATCCAGGAAAGAATCATAAATAGTTGCTAATATTGGTGGGCGAAGTCATGTGAGAAAACAGGTTATTTTAATAGTCTAAAATTACCTCACCACAATAGACTTCTCTATTACAAAGAAAAAAAAAACTGTAGAGTAGAAAAATCTAGTAGAACAATTAATCAAGGTTATCGTCATGAGTAGCGGGACAAATCAGTATTATGTACCTCTTAAGTGGTGTACTGAGGCCACAACATTTCTTTTGGAATATTCCTGCCAAAAACCTGAATTCAATTAGAAAATGTTGCAGAAACTCAAATCAAATGACATTTTTTTCAAAGTTTCATGGTCATGGTAAACAAAGACTAAAGAACTAACTGTTCCAAGTGAAGGAGACTAAGAATTCATGTCCTCAAAATACATGTCCAATGCTAGAAAATCAGGAAAATTGAAATGACCTCTGCAGTTTAGGAAAATTTAAACAATATCCCTAGATTATATGATAGTGTGGTAGTCAGTTTTCCATTACTTAAAAAAAAAAAAAAAAGAATAACATAGATATACACATTTTAACATGACAGGAAGTTTGTTTTGGCTCATAGTTTTAGAGGTGTTGGTGCACTATCAGTTTGTCCCATTGTTTTGGGCCTGTAGCGCCACATCATGGCAGAAGCACATGGTGAAGCAAAACTGCTCGCCTTTCAGAAAGCGAAAGAGAGGAACAGGAAGGGGCTGGCTTCCCACTCTCCACTGCAAGGGCACACGCCCAGTCATCTAAAAACCTCCCACCAGACCTCACCTCTTAAAAGTTCCACTGTCTCTCAGTAGAACCAAACTGAAGACTAAACCTTTAGCACATGGGCCTTCGGGGAACACTTCAGACCCAAACATAGCAGATAGTATTGCATTAAACTTAGCTTCCTGATTTTGACAGTCCATTATGATTATATAAGATGCTAAAATCTTGAAAATTGGATGAAGGGTATATACAATACGTGATAGTATTCTTGGAATATTTTTGCAAGTATGAAATGTTCTCAAATGGAAAGATTGGAAAATGAAGACAATAGCATATTAATTAAAATATATTCACACTGCATGAAAAATCTCTATTGCTTTCTGAAACTGATTAAACTGTCAAAATTTGAGTTTGGTTTTATATTTTCTTAATTAGAAAGGATATGGAAGGTTCAACATGGCAGCTTCAAATATTTATCTGCAAAAAGGAATTTTTGAAATCGTGCTTTTGATAGACTATGATAACAAGTTGAGAATACAAATATAAATGTTTAAAAAGAAACTTGAAGAACTTGATGAATTTTGGGGAAAAAAGTTTTTGTCTTCTAAAGGTGGCCAGGTAAAAAACAGTGAATTATGGAACTATAAAATGTTCCAAAAGCAAAGGTTTTCTTTTGGAAAGAAAATAAATGTTTTGCAAAACATGTCAATGTCAGTTTAAACAACTCTATTTAGGCAGTTTCAAAGGCTATTTTCAACTGAACATAGCTGTTCAAATTGCCCCAATTCAAAAAAAAATTGCATTTAACACAAGCCAATTTAGCTCTGACAAGTATTATTTCAATCCTAGACATGTAGTTAAACTTGTTGATTTTAACAGTATGTTGCCAAATTCATGCAATTACTTGGTCACTGAAAAATACTCATGAAAAAGGGAGGTACGTTTTCTGAGAGAACACCTTTGAAAAACTGACAGAAAATTTCATGTTCACTTGATATGTCAGATGCCACAATATACAGCTGTCTGAGAATTTTTGTACTCTCAGATACAAAATGTTGTTTTGAATGTCATTACTTTAACTGGAATTTATTAGCTTGACTCTTTATCTGCAACATGGGCTTATTTCATAGACATAATACACTGTAACTAGTACCAAATAGCTTCCTCTTCCTTCTACTTTTTTTCAAGTTATAGATGCTATTATAATTACAGGTGAGAACTGGGAATTCACTAGATGCACACTTTGAATTGGCTTCTATGTATATATGCAGGAGTCCTAAAGGTGAATATCTACCAATGCTTCTCTTTCTCTCCTCCTTTGTGCCTCAGTCATTACTGTAAGCTATTTCCTGTCTGAGTATTAGAGTGTACATTTTCTCTTTAGTTACGCCCTCACTCTTGCCTGACCTTTGGACCAGGAACTTCCACTAGTATCCTGAGTTTATTCTTTGGTTCCATGTAAAGGACTCTGGTGGGGATTCATTTTCTTGGCTATTTTAGAGTTTCTTCAGATTGCAGACATACAGTATCAACCTGATTTCTTACAAGTCAAGTTCATCCGTTTGAACTATGATGAGGAGAAGATTCTGATAAGTGAGGCTTTTATAGCAGCACCTAAATAGGACTACAGAGCACAGATATCAAATTTGAAAAATAAATATAACTTTATTTGGGTCTTCTGGTAGGACAGTGTTAAATTGCCTGATGAATTTAAAAAGACGGCCTCAGTACCGTTCTGTCAGCCTTACTAAGCTGGGTCCTCTGTAAAAGTTAAGGAGTTACAAGTCAGAAAAGAAGATGGAAGGCTCGGAATTCCAAGTCTGAAAGTTCCCCAGCTGGACATTTTGAGGAGAATCGTGTCATTGCTGCCCTAGAACCTTGTTGCTCCAACCTGCTCTCAGTGAATCTGGTCACATTGCCTCTGTCCTTGGGGAGTTCTGTGCTCTGACCTTCGTTTCAGAAGCGAAGCATTGTCGCGGGAGTCTGCACCCCACTAATGTTGCCTCTAGATCAGCAAGCCTGTATTACAGGGCTACCCAAGGGCCGGTAAAGGAGCCATAAAATATAAGCCAGAATAGAAAGTTACTCATTTTGGTCTCAGGAACAATGAAGACAATCACAGAATAGCACAGAAAAGAAAAATGGCACTGAATGCTTGTTAAAAACAGCAGGGAAGATTTGGTTCATGATTGTTGCAGAAGGGATTAAAATTATTGATTGCAGTAGGGGGAGATTGAACTCAATTTCAGAAACAAAAGGCCGAGTTTTTAAGTGGGATAAGCTAGCAGAAAAGTACTGAAGAATGTTTGTAGGGAGGTTGCTCAATGTGTTTGGGCCATTTGTGTTTGGTTTGTGATCACCCCTCAGTGTCTAGTGAAGCTAGAGACTGGGAATGGGGACACTATCTCTTGATGATCACATTTCTGGGAGATTTATGTCTCAAAGGTGCAGAGAAAGAATTTGCAGTGACAAGTTTCTAACATGAATGCTCAAATAAAAGGAAGCTTAGGGTCCTGCAGTCAGAAAGGACACTGTCTAAAAGTAGCCAGCCCACCAGGATTGTCAAGGTCACATCGGTCACCTGATGAGGGAAGTTTCCAGTGAGCCCTGAAAGTACCTGGGAGGGAATAAGACTTAAACCTCTGTCAGGCCGGAGGAGTGACAAGACTTCAAGTGCCAGATAATGAAGAACCTCCTGTTCCCTGCCTTCTTCTCCTCCTCTTACTCTAAACACTCAGGGGTCAGAAACTGAAGAAGGGAGAGGAGAGTGGACAGAAAACAGGGAAGGAGAAAGAAGAAATATTTTATATCTCTTTCCACGCACGGCACAGACCCCAGGTGGAGAAAGAAGGGAAATGACTTGATGTTGAATCAAGATGGTACGATGAGGACACGGACATTTTTAATGGTTAATGGAGAATCCTATATTTTCTTAGAATGAGCAGGAAAATTATGCGACTTCTGTAGTTTCTGTTCAGAGGCAGCATGGATCAAACATATAGTGAGAGTTGACAGTTATTTTTCTTTATTAATTCATTCCTCTAGTTATAATTAGATAATTAGACCCTTACTTCATATACTTTCAAACTAGTTGAATTATTATACAGAAATGATACTTTGAAAGAGTTTATTAAAACAACTTATTCTAAATAATATCATAACTGTATTTTTAAGAAAAAAATGTTTCTTGGGATAAAAGCCTGAAATTCAAGAAGTATTGATCATAGAAATGGGTAAACATGTGGGTAAATAAAAATAAATATTGATTGAAACTATTTTGGAGGTTTAAAATGGAACATTCACATCATGGCACCATAATTAATTTTTGCCTAAAGGAAGAAAAGAAGTAGTAGGCAGCAATGCCACATAATGCTGAGAAATTACATAAAATTATATATTTTGGGATGTATTTTTATTAGTAAATAAACTTGCTTATATTTATTCCTATTACCAGTTTACTCATTTTTCTGTGTCATAATAAGAGTTGCCACTACTATTTCTTCAAAATTTTTAGATTTTGGAGATCTTACATATGTCTTGTTATTTTAGGTTTCTTATTAGTGAGAGCACATTTATTTTAATTTGTATTTATTGTTTATTCGGTCCTTGAATTTCTTCTTTTGAAAACTATATGTTTATTCTATGTGCCCTGCCTACTTCTATTGGGATATGGGTCTTTTTCTTTTGATTGTGTGAAACTTTCATGGATTAATGATAATGATTGTTTATATCATATATGTTGGAAGTGTTTCTACTTTTTGTCATTTATAATTTTTATTAGCCATATTATAATTTCTATGCTTTGATTGATTTAAGTGTTAAGTATTTGTGTAGCTAAATCCTTAAATTAATTTTTTATAATGCTTGGTATTCTTCACAATAAGATCATTGTCAAGGTCCACATAAACTTTTCTCCTAATACTATTTAAGCTATTTATGTTGAAATAATTTAGACTCCCAAAAAGTTGTAAGATTACATGAGGAATTATCAGCTTCCTCAACTTTTGACAATTTATTACACTTTATTACATTTTCCCTCTCTTTCTTTTGGCATGTTTTATAATGCTTTTACTGTTAGATATTTTCACATTAAATTTTTAATCCGTATACAGTTTATTTTTGATATGTTATAAATTAGAAGTCTAACTTCATTTCTCTTTTTCAATTATTAGCTAGTTGGTTCAAAATTATATATTAAGTCATTCAGCAATCTGCAAATTTACAAGATTACATTTACCATACATTAAAATTTATATTTTCTCAGTTTTGCTCCAGGATTTTCTATGCTGTTCAATTTATCTGACAGTTTTGACAATGAAATTATTTAATTATTTTAGTTCAATAAAGGAGTTTATGATTCGTTGCTATGGTTTGAGTATGTGCCCCCCCGCCCCGAGCCTCACATTGGAGAGGTGTTAAGAGGATGGAAAGTTAGCACATGTGGCATTCAGAAGTGGGGCCTGTAGATGGTAATCAGGATGGACGGGATTGCCAGAGGACTCCTGCAACCTAATGATGGTAGCTTTATATGCAAAGGAATAGGAACCAGAATGCATATGTACTTGCCTGTTCTTTGCCTTTTGTCACATGTCCTGTACCACTCCAGGACTCTGCCAGCACGTAGGCTATCACCTTGACCAGCCCCCTGACCAGAACTGTGAGCCAAAGTGAAACTCTTTTTTGTATAATTTGTCTGCAGCGTTGCGTTATTAGTATCAGAAAACGCTTGTCTTTAGAATTGTCTTACTTCATGTACTTTTAACATGTTAAACAAAATTCAGAATTTTGTCAGTTTAACTCACCAAAAGAATGTGTGGTGACACCTGTCTATAATCTCAGTGCTCTGGAGGATAGGGCAGGAGGATTGCAAGTTCCAGCTAAGCATGGGCAATTTAGAGAGACCCTTTACCAAAACATCCAACCAACGAACAAAGTAAAAAAGAGGATTTGAGCAATGGCTTAATGAAAAGACTGTGGGTTCAATCCCCAGCACCACAAAAGTGCGAGTGAAGATTTATATAGTTACATTATTGGATCTGCCTCTTCAGAAATATGATAAATCTTTTCCAAATGCATTTTGATGACTTTAGTTCCACAACTGGAAGAGAACTGAGGTGCTAGTTACTTTTACTCCATTCTGAAGGGGCTGCCCAGAAAACTTTCCAAGGAAGAGAATATGCAGTATTTCCTCCTTCTGACTAGTTCTCATCCCTCCTTCCTGTTCGTATCTTTCAAGCTTGAATTTAACACCTTTGTTCTTCTAGCCAACTTTCTTGTTCTAGAAGCCATCTAGTGTCTCCTGTCCATCTATCTATTGTCTTGAAAACAGAAGACATGCAATTTGAAGTTATTTATTAAGGGTACGAATGAATTTGTAAATAACTTTTGGACATGTCACAGAGAAAATTTTATTATGTATGACACATAACATCATATGCAGTCAAAAATAAGCAGGCTTGGACTTGACCAAGAAACACATGGCTTGACTCAGTTTCTATTTTCCCATGTACGGTAGGTTTAAAAATTTCTGGAAATTATTGCCAGTGTAACAAATAATTAGCTTGGTCAAAATAGTGAAACATATTATTGATAGCACCACAATAAATGTTTTTACATTCATTAATATGATTTGGAAATGTTTGCTTTCAATATTTATTAAATTCTTTCCTCACGTATTAGTACTGGCTTGTGAGGATTTTGTGTATGGGTTCCTTATACCCATGAAGAATCTAAAATATGTGACTTGAAGAGCTGTATGACCTTATTTACTTGTATCCTTCAACATTTGAGGCATACAAGATTCTCGGGAGATGCTGCGCATGACTGCAATGTGGACTGGCTGTTAGTTCAGCTTTGCAATTCAATCTGTCTTTAAGGTTTGGTATAGATCTGGATGTCACCTTGGGGGCCACTCTAAAATACCCCCAAGATTTTGGTTTTATTCAGATATGATGAGGTCACAGAGACATTTGCCATCAAAAAGATAGTTCCCAAGAGAAGGAGATGAACACTGCACCATGCAGATCCACGGGAGAGAATACCAGGTTCATCATAGGCAGAGTGAAGGGAGCAGCAAGAAAGACTTTATTATCATTCATAGGAAGGAAAAGGAGAGACAGACCAATGGGGGCTGACCAAGTTTGGATTTGGTAGCTTGAATAATTTTGGAAGGCTCTGGAGCACAGGGGCTGCCGCTCCCTGTCTAATGCCCGACCTTGGGGAAACTCGGGCAGGAAGTTAGTACCTTATGAGGGGGATATCTTACTCACTTCCTTATCACTGGCATAAAATAACCAGTCCCCAAAACATAAAGGGGGAAAGGTCTATTTTGGCTCGTAGTTTTTAGCTGATTTGATCCTCAGCCTGCTGAGTTCAAAGCAGAAAGGCATAGTGAGAGGATCTGGTAGAGGAAAGCTACTCATGTCCTGGCAGCCAGGAAGCAGAGAGAGACAGGAGAGATGGGGGACCTCCCCTTCCCGATCCAGCCCACTGCCTCTTTTTCCCAGCCGGTGTCCTTACAGCACATTCAGCTGTGGTATCCCCCATTGACCTGGTCACCTTCCCAAAGCCCTACCTCTGAATACATGAGAATTTTGTGGGACATTCTCCATCTGAAGCATAACAGAAGGTATGGATTTAAGACTGATTGGTTTCTGTATCAAATGCATGCTGTAGGGTGACCTCTTTCCTACCTTCAGGAATTAGCTAGGTCTGGGCCCAAGGCTTCGGCTGTCAGAACATTAGACAGAGAAATAAGAAAACATATGGAATACAGTAGTCAGTAGCAATCCTGATTCTTCCTTTTTACTAATTTGTAGGCAAAGCAACTTATACATAGATGGAATTCCAGCCTCCACAAATCTCCTTTGATGAAGATTTTCTAGAGTAGCTAGTCATACAGGTTGAGTATTCCACTTTCTTCTCTTTAAAGTTGGGAATGGCCTGGCAAAATTTAATAAAAATTAATACCTAAATGTGAATTATTTGGTTACACCTAGTTTTCTTGGAGAGTTCCACAAGTGTGTGGTTACGCTGAGCTGCTCAGGAAGGTTGTTGGTAGAGATCAATCTAGAATAGGGTTGCCAAAGTCATATTTGGTTCTTTCACTGTTCTTTAGAAAGTGAAGTTCCTTATAGGAATGGGTTTATGTTGTGACATTCATTATGGAACTTATCTCCTACCATCAGTAAACACTATATAATTATTTTTACTTCTTGGGAACAATGATAACTTATTTAGCTTTATATTTTCAGTGCTTTTGCTTAATGATTAGCATGTGTTGGATGTACAATAAGTCTTTTTTATTGCATGAATAAATGAAAATAATATTTATGGCATACTCAGGTATTTGTACTCTAGCACTCCACTACTCAGTTTCTTTATAAATACTCTAATCTCAATAAATATTTGTCAAGTGAAAACTCCCAGTTTGAATATTCCCATAGTTTTTTATGGTAAGTCAGAAAAGAGAATAGTGTGACTGTAATAGTATCTTTAAACAGGTAGTAGTGATGTGGCATTATTTGACTCAATATGTAATCATTTTTCTTTTGGAAAAATTAGAGATATGATAAAGGGAAAAGTAAAAAATATTAATTTTGCAATGTACCAAATAATAAAAATGTAGTATGAAAGAGCAGGGTTAGACATGCAAATAAATTAAGAGTGAGAAGAATTCATTGAAGTTCACTTATTAGGCATTATTGTTTCTATGCTTTCACCAGAAAGTTATTAAAATTAACTGCAGAATTAGATGTCTCTTGTGAATTTCTAGTCAGGTTTTCAGTTCCTCACAATTCATAAAGAACTAGACTCCTACTCCTTAAAGATTAAAATACGAATGAATAAGATCAGGAAAGTCCATAGATGAGGTCAGGGGGAAGTAAGCAAGTAAAGCAGAATTTTTTTGTTATATTTCTATCTTTTTTGTATTTTAGGTCTGTCTCTGGGTTGTGGACACAGAACTCAGAAATGAAGAGTTGTGGTTAAAATGATGGAAATGTGATTGGGACTTGGTTCTAACAAATTATGTGACTTGTACTTTTTGATTTTATTTTCTCTATTTGAAAAAACATAGAACTGAATGAAGTACTCGCTAATGTCCTTCCTAGCTTGAATATCGTATAACTCTACTATTCATGGGGTGGTGGTATTCTAGGCAGCTAAGTTAGACAGAAGATAATATATAGTCAAAGAGGGACTGGGCTGTCAAGGAAGTCAGCAGAAAAAAAAAAATATGAAGACATCAGAAGTGTGGCTGGAGATGCATCTTGAGGCCAGGCCTCAAGGTAAACCTGCAGTGGCCAGACCTACGTGCCTCCCCAAGGAGTAAGCAGTAAGTTGGAATTATACTATAATTAGTACCATTTAGTCTGAGAAGTCCAGATATGCAATGATCCCCCAGGTGGGTGAGCAGAGCATCTGGACCCATCCCTTCCCCAAAATGCCTTTGTTTTCTCCATGCACCCTTGCTATGTGACCTGCTTCCCTACTGGATCAATATAAGCCAAACAGCTATACCTGTAATCCTACAAGTATTGATTATAATTCTGACCTACATTGTACACACATTATAACTTTGCTGTACGAGTTACCCCTTGGCGGCCTCAGTGGCAAGCCACTTCCAGTATCCCTTCTGTCTCTCAGGAGCAATCTCTCAATAAACCTTCCCTACTCTTAACCTCCTTTGTCCTTTGAAATTCATTCTTCAATTTCAGAGGATGTAAACTCTGCACATCTGACATCTAGCAAGTTGGGAATTATATTTCTCCTATATGAATGGAACTCTAAGAAAAAGCAGACTTGTAAAACATCAAGGAAACTCTAACATGTCAATGTACATTCTAATACACAGGAGTGAAGTAAGAGGGAATAATGTGAAAATGTCTTACTTTTTATTGTATCATTTAATATGCCTTTTTTTTTCATTTAGGTACACTTTAGTTCTTTGGATTTTGCAAGTCTCTATTATATCTACTAGTCTCTTTCTTCTCCATCCAATTCAGCTCTTTTCTTTTTACACTGTCTTTTACATACAAAATAGAGAAGAAAGGGGATTTATTCTTATTTTTGTTTTATACATGAGTGGCATTTTAAATTTAATTTTTTCTCATGGTTTTCAGGTTTTTACTGAAACTTGATGTTAGTTACTCCACTTTCTTAAAATGCAGATGCTACAGCAAGAGATAATTGTACTCAGCTATTTTAGGGTGTATGCAATCTTGAATTATCTAAGAAAGCCGGATGAGTGCTGGAGACATTGGTATGCGGGGGACATACTTGGGACTATTTGGTTTCCAAAGTTTCTTCATAGCATCTAGTCCTGAAACAACAAACATCCTTTTGCTCTTGAAACTGGTTCAAAACAGAATAGAAAGAACAAGGCCGGCTGGTTGAAGTATTGGAGGTAAGCCGATCATTTGCTTTACAAAGCAAGACTTCAATCTACCTCTCCCACATCTTTCATCTGGAAACTGGGTTTGGGACCAAGTAGAAATAAGCTCTCTCCAGTGGGATTCATCACTTCCGGGTTTCAGATAGGCACAAAGAATAGACTCTTTGTGTTTCCCTGCTATTCACATTTTTAGTCTGGTCTGAAACTGGAGGAGTGCTTAAATAATGGAGGCTTGTACACATTTCTTTTTCTCCAACTGGGGATTCAGATTCTTATTTTCCCAGAGCAAGGTGAAACTGCTTTTCAACTCAGCTCACTAAAAGCAGATGCAAAATCATGTGAAGGGAAAGTCTTTCATAATAAGACCAATAATTGGAAGAATACAGTCACTACTGCCTGTTTTCCTCCCACTGCTCTGCCTTTGGCCTTTCAGAGCTCTGCCTTTCTTTTCTGAAAGCATGTGGTCGAGAGAGGAAAGCTATTTGGCTGTTCGGATACTGTTAAAATACGATAATTTGGTCTAATGTGACTTCTAGCAAGCCATTTGTTTCCAATGTTCTCATTTTTGTGTAATTAATAAGAACTTTGCCTTACTTTACATCTGCGCACACTAGAAGTTTGAATGCCGTGCTAGTCATCAACATGGACATAACTTCATTTGTGTGGCCTTTTAAGAACGGTCAGTCTCTTTGGAAGTGGAAGTAAAAAATACCAGCTGAAACAGAAACAAAACCACAGACAAGTACTGTTTTTGCCTCCACATGCCCATAATAGTAAAACTGTAATATTAATCTGACTCATTATTTCAACAAATCCTGAATATTGCAACCACAAATGCACATTGTTCCTGTGGAGCCTGGTCACCTCTCCTTTCCTTAGCCAGCCACCCTTATGTGAAGATGTCTGTGGATAAAGAGCTAAAAGAGTGCAGCCACTAATCTTTGGGGTCAGCTCATGCCCAAACACTCTGACTGATCAGATTTTACTTTATTTGTAATGTAGGAGTACTTAGCAATGATTTTCTCCAATCACGAAAGGCCTTTTCTGATGACAACAGTTGAAGGAAAAGAGCTACCAACCAATACTGTGAATGTATTTTTGCTTCCTCCTTATTACAACCTGGTAGGAACAAGAATATAAAGGTTGTGTACAAAGTAGAAAATGAGTGGCAATTATGAAAAGCTGACTGATCAAGTCTACTATAAAAAAGGTAGAAATCTAAATACTCAGCTGATCATCCTTTCATTCAATGCTCTATAAGGCAATATCTGTGTAAAAGACACGTTTTTTTTTTTCTTTGAGAACCTTTACATTTCTAATCACTTCTATGCAGTACAGGAAGTGAAACTGTAGCCTCATTTGTTATCAGTTTTGAAACACAGGAGAACAACAAACTCAATATTGAATCTTGTACTGCCAACTCCTCCCTTTCCAATGTGTCTGATGTTTATAAGGTCTTACAGTGACCTGGCAATGTTGGAAAACATGAAAAGGCTTTGTGTAGCCAACAAAATCACGATATGAAAATTTTGTAGGAAGAAGAGAACCAATACATATTCTATTCAACAAGGTCTTCTTTATGATAAGGCTAAACACCATGCTGATATTGGAGTGCTGTAAATAACTAGTAATGACAAATTAAAAACTATAGTGAGGAGGAAATTGACAGAAGATATCATCATTTTCTGCCAGAATTTTTATGACCAAGAGAGTTATACCCCGAAGAGGTCTTGCTTGATAATTAAAAAGCTCAAACCCCAAATTTAAAATGAAACAAAAGCCTCACTATTGGTTCAAGCAGACACTGGGTAAACTTTAGTAGTTAAAGAAACCACAATCAAAGAGGTATCTCAGTTCGTCACTGGGTCGGGTTGGAGGAGGTCTCCAAGGCTGAAATAGGGGACCTAACCCACCCTTTTGTAGAATAAGTTTGCAGGTTTGCTGACTCCCATTGTGGAAAAGGAAAATTTTCAGGATGCGCCAGTAAGACGCACAGGAAAAGTTTATTAGGCAGAGATTTTAGGATCCATCCAAGAGTGGAGTGTGGGTGCCCAGAGAAATGCGACACATTATTTCCTGGAATAGGAGGAAATTTTGAAATGTTTCTCTTAAAGGATTGGAAACCCTGGGAAAAGGTGACCCACCCCTCAGAAGGGAACTAGCCTATTCTACAAGTTTGGGCACAGTTTGTTTTCATTTAAACACCTTTGGATTCTCTCAACACATTCTTTTATTTTAGGATCAAGCTCCTGCTCTTCACTTTCTCACTTAAACCAATTCATGGACTTTCAGTATTCCTGAGGAATGTTGGGTGTGATGGGTCTTGAAGGAAAGGAGCCAGATTTAACCAGGGGAAGCTGATGCGGATCACCTTCAGACTTTGACTGGGTCCTGTTGCAGTCTTAAAAGTCTAATTTTTAGTTATAATTCCCTTGTGTCTTTCCTACCTATCTTTTATTTCTTCTATCCTACCTCAAGATCTTCCGTGAAGTTCTTCTTTTAATAAGCATCACTGTTAGTGATAAATATCTAGCAGTACATAACATTTCTTGAAAGAATAAATCTTGAAACTGCATTTATATATTAATAAGTGACATTTAGTAAAATACAAGAAGTATAATTGGTACAAAATTGCTTTATAGGAATACAAGTTAGATTTAACATGAACAACTAAACTACAAATAAAATAAGCTTGTGATCAAGTGGCTTAAACAATGGAGGTTCTACTGCACACAGTGACTCTAGAGGGAGGCAGCGTCGTGTTGGCGTCAGCAGCTCATGCTATTGCTGAGAACCCGTCTTTTCTCTCTGTTGTTTTGGGGGAACATGGGTCTGTGAACTCTGTGGAAAACTGCTAGGTGCCAACCCAACATGTTTTTCTCTTTCACTTCTTTTTTCTACTAACAAAAATGATCCTTTTATTTACAGAGGTTGCAATGTCCAGTTTTTTAAAGTACACATTGAAAAGAACTTCTATTGAATATACTAATACTAAATAAATTCTGTAAGATAGCACAGATTTTTATGTCCAGAGACACCCGTTGGAACATTTCAGGAACATTAATTTTATTGTAAAAGTGATTCATGCATAGAGATTAAAATTATTAGGCTAGAGGACCTTAAAGTAAAAATTAAAAACTATGTCCCCTCATCCACCTAATACTCCTAATTTCTACTCATAAGAAGGACAGTGTTTACTAATAGTTTCTCTTATGTCCCTTAAAATAATTTTGGTTTAATCTTATTTACATACTGCATAATTTCCTTCCTAGTCTAGTATTTTTCTATGCTAACCACCCCAATTCTATTGTTCTTTAATATATTCTGAGAGAACGAGAGTAGAAATCACTTTTTGAACTTCATAGACACACTGGCTTTCTTCATCAGAATAAATATGCTCACTTAGGAAAAGAATTCGAACTAGCAAAACTCCCTCCTGAAACATTAGAACTTGTGACAATTACAGTTTTAATAATGCTGGCCAGTGCTGGGGTGTGTATGCTTTTCTGTGAATGTATCACTGTCATTTTGTCTTGATACTCTCCAATATTAATAACTCTGACAGTGAGAAGATGTATTACACAAGTGTTCTTTCATTTTTAGTGGCAAGTAATATGTTATATTTTATTTTAGCACAGAGTATCTTTTTACTGAGACATACCACAGGAGATGCAAGATTTTTAAAGTGCCAAGCATGTCGTAGACACATATACTGTACCGGAAGATCATGGGAGAGAAATAATGACCTAAGCTACGGCATCTGAAACTTGATATATCTTTTACGAAGAATAATATTCTTTAAGGTAGGATTTTTTGAATTTCTTCTGAAGCCATTTATTTCTAAAGAATCATAAGAATTTTATCAAATCCAGCCTTCTTTTTCAACACATATGTGCCCTTCCCCAGAGAATTTTTTTTAATGTTTTTTCAAGAGCTTTCATATCATTCCTTTTCCCCCCATTCGAAGATACTAATAATCTTTTATATTTTAAACTACTGATTAGGATCCGATCTCTAATTCCAAACAAAAAAGCAGTCTTTCACTTTAATTGAAGGAATGTCAATTATTACAGAATTGGTTGAGGATTTCTGAGCCCATTAAATCTCATTATGTAGGCAGAAAAGAAAGATGATCCTTAGCTTACTCTTATGCTATATCACTTCAAAGGTGATCACAGGCTGCATCTTAGCTGTATTACTGATTGAATTACAGGTCCAGAACATTTTGGTTATAATTGAGGAACCAGGAGCCTGGGGATTTATCTCAGTGGTTAGAGCACTTGCCTTGCAAGCACATAGCCCTGAGTTTGATCCCCAGCACCGGGAAAAAAAAAAAAAAAGGAATACCAAGGAAAAGTATTTTAAAATTAAAGTGTCAGGATAGATGTTGTTTTTGAAGACTCTCCCAGGTCTCATTGTAGTTCACTGTTCGATTTCTGCTCGGGAAATAGGAAGTTCTCTATTTATTATTTGAGCCTTAAGTTAATACACTATGCTAATGGCTTGGGGGTAAAGTCATATCAAAAAATGGCAAAAATGGCACAGCACAGTGAATACTCCCAACCCTTGAGTCCTGATCTGGTTTGTTTGCAATTATGTTAGAGAATGAAATAATTTGAGATTTAATTTTCAAATAAAAGCCTTGAAAAATACTCCTGTGAAATCAGAGACACAATGTTATAGTGTTTCAGCTCCTATAGCAGTGTCATCTCTGTTGTCGTATAAGATAGAGTAGGAATTTCTTTAGGATCTATAATTACATTAACAATATTCATGATTCTTTAAGGGATTCTTAAAGTACTTGAACTATCTGGTAAGCTGACTTGTAGGGAACTATTTTCTTGTTTCCCAGCCAAAGTCCATTTGTTGAATCTTTCAATATGTACCTTTGCAACTATCTTTTCTGAAGATTTAAATTGCTACTTTATAACTCCTATTTTTGTGTGTATTTATAACCACTCAACTGAGTGTGAGAATGTTACTTAAGAGGAGAGGAAGCAGGTAATATAAAAAAGAATTAGAGAGCTGAATGAGTCCACTAGGTTTTAGCAATTGTTAGAACTAATACCCCTGTATTAAGTGTGCTGTAGACAGTGTTAAGTGTTTTCTGTGAGAATTTACTGTATCTTGTTATGACTAGCTTACTTTCTAATCTCATTCCCTCATTTAGTAAAGTGTACATTGAGATTCTAAACACAAATAATCTGAAATGCACGCTTCTCTTAAATTATAAAAATACCTTTATGAAAGTGTGTTTACATGTTGATCCACTTCCTTTCCTATTCACAAACTTCCTTTTCCGAGACTACATTTTAAAGCAGTTTTAGGATCACAGACAAATTAAGAGGAAGACTGGGGATTTCCCAAGTAACTGACCCCATGTAACTCCTAACCCCACATATTCATAACATCCCTGTTATCTACATCATCCACCAGAGTTACATCTGATGAACTTACATTGGCACATCTTAATATCCTACATTGATACAGCATCTAAAGCCTATAGTTTGCACTAGGGTTTTGTTTTTGGTGTTCTATATCCAATAGGCTTGGACAAATAGAAAATGACATGTATTCTCTTTTTAATTTAATTTTATTGGTTCATTTTAGGTATACATAATGGTCATGTTCATCAGAGGGAATTTGCACCTGTACATAATATATCTTGATTCTTCTATGTATTCCTTATTATAATGTTATACAGACACTAAATACCCTAAAAAGCCTGTGTGCTCTGCTTATTCATCCTTTCCCTGGCACCCCAACCCCTGGCAACCACTGATCTTTTTGTTGTCCCCATTTCAGAAATGCCATATAACTAGAATCATGCAATATGTAGTATTTTGAGATTGGCTTCTTTCTCTTAGTATTATGCTCTTAAGCTTTCTTCGTGTCTATTTGTGGCTTGATAGCTACATTCTTTTTAGCACTGAATAATATTCCACCCTCTGTAGATAATATAGTTTATTTATGCATCCATTCACCTACTAAAGGACATCTTGGTTGCTTCCAAGTTTTAGCAAATATGAGTAAAACTACTGTAAGCATCTATGTGCAGGTTTTTGTGTGGTCATGTTTTCCACTTCATTGGGAAAAAAGAGTACAGTAATAGTGTGACTAGTTTTGTAAGAAAGCACAAACTGTCTTCCGTAGTGGCTGTTTCATTTGTATCCCACAAGCAATGGATGAAAATTTCGCTGCTCCATGTCTCATCAGCCTTTGGTGTTGCTAGTGTTGTAGATTTTGGTCATTCTCAAAGGTAAATAGTGATATTTCATTATTGTTTTAATTTATGCTTCCTGATTATTAATGATGTGTGGAATATATTTTCATCTGCTAATTTTCTTTTTTTTTTTTTTTGATGAGACATTGTATTAAGATCTTTGGTCAATTTTTCAATCAGATTATTTCCTTTCTTTTTCTTTTGAGACAGGCTCTCCCTAGGTAGCTCAAGCTGGCTTTGAACTCACTGTGTAGCTCAGACTGGCCTTGAATTCAGGCAATCCTCCTGCCTCAGCTTCCTAAGGGCCTGGATTATAGGCATGTGCTACCACAATGGCCCTAGATTATTTATTTTCCTTTTGCCAATATTTTCTTCCAGTCTGTAGCTGGTTTTCTAATTGTCTTGGCATTGTCTTTCAAAGAGTGGAGATTTAAAAAACTTTACAGTAGTGTATCTTATCAACTATTCCTTTCAGGGATCATGCCTTTGGTGTTGTATCTAAAAGTCATCACCAAGCCCAAGGTCATCTACTTTTTCTATGCTATCTTCTAAAAGTTGTATAGTTTCATACTTTACATTTACGTGTATGACCCAGTTTGAGTTATTTTTTGTGCAAAGTGTAAAGATTATGTCAAGACTCAAGACTTCTTTCTTTTTGCCTAGTGACATCTAGTTTTGCCACACCAGTTAGTGACAAGACTACTTTTGCTTCATTGTGTTGTGCTTGTTTCTTTGTCAAATTTCAGCTGACTATAATTAGGAAGGTTTATTCCTAGTGTTTCTGTTCTGTTTCATCACTCTATTTGTCTAATTTTTCACCAGTGTCGCACCATCTTGATTACTGTAGCTTTATAGTAGATTTCGAAGCCAGGTAGTTCTTCTTTTACTTTTAGAATAATAATCGCCAATTTGTGAAATTCAATTCACTACAATGAAGGCAACTGTCAGAAGTTTTTCTTGTATCAAAGAAATAATGTAGATAAAATAATTTTTTATGAAAAAGAAAGACAAAGAAAAAAGAAAAAGATACTTCAAAAGTAAAGTCTACATGAAACTTTTTCTCAGTTTACATTTATAGCAAATGTTATTTAGGAAATATCAATTTTGGTATTGTAATCCAACTGACACTTTTTGGACAGAGATGTGGATTCACTGAAAGCAAAGAATGAGGGTTTTTAACTGGGATGCACATTTCTGGTTTAATCTCTGCCAAACAAAGACACGGTCATGTTCCTCTCTTCCCTGGGACACTTGGGTCAGCAGTACTGTGTGCGTTAAGACTACTAAACTCACCCTGGAGGGCAGGTTGGTCCTCCTACGTGAAGATATGTGACTTATTCAAAGGCAGAGTACTTGGACTAAAGAAGCGGCTAGGTTGACAACTTTTAGATGGAGCACATCTCTAATAATATCAGAAGTGGCCAGAGTACCATTTTCTTATTATGCCCCTCACCACCCACAAGTCTCAATTTGCAGCTGGTAGGAGATGTGTAGCTGAGTATTTGTTGCAAGAAACACAAGTTATATTAATCAAGGAGGATTTGACGAGGACAACTAAGAATGCATGGTCTTTTATCAGATTGAATTTACATTCAGCTGAGCTTCACAGAAGTTAGAAAGGAAAAAGTAGTTAAATTTCTTTCTGTTTCTCTTTCACACACATATGTACCCTTCTTCTGTGATATATCTGCTTCATTCTTTTCTATTAATAGATTGGGCTCCTTACACTCAACTCCCAAGCCCATCTGGTCTTTTAGTTCAAGTTTTCATACTGGCTAATGCAATCTCTGTGACCCTATTTTTAGATCCAAATAAAAGAGATATTCTGGTCCTGGATCTTACACCCTTGCTGAATCTGGAGCCCATGATCCCATAGCAGAAAAGCAGCCTGGACTCTGGCCCAGGCAGCCAGTTGTGAGGTCTTGAACATGTCACTTCTTCTCTTTGGGTTGTGGTTTCGGGATCCAGGATCAAGACATGAAGAGAAACAGCAAACCTGGGGATGAAGGCTAAGCCAGACAGGGCAGGGTGTAGGACAGACAAGGATGACAAAAGTGATTCGCTATCTCTTTTCCCGCTCAGAGCCTTTTTGGAGCTTTGGTTTTGGCATCACCTTCACAGATTCTTTATTTTCTCTATGTGTACTCCCTTCCCACTCCCCACCTTTTCCTATTTCACTCAACTTGTTTCCTCTTCCTCTTTTCTTTGTCTGCCCTTTAAACAGTAGTCTGGGATGCCAAAGATAAAATCTGGTGCATGCATCAGAGAACGTGGGGAAAGGAGGAAGGGCAGAGGAGGGTGGTGAAGCCAGTCCAAGTCTGGAAGTCTGACTCACAGTGCCCGGAGAGTCAGCCTCATTGTTCTTTTCTATATTAACTATTATTAGACTTACGGAAATTGACAATTGCCAGTTTTGACCAACTCAGCTTTATTACTGTTGTGAAGGACCTACATTAACATAATTTCTAAATTGTGAAAATGGAGGTTTCTAGAAGAACCAATCTGAATTACTAGATAAAATGAACAATAAGGTAAATACCTCCTACTTATTTTAAAAATAGGCAATCCAAGCAAATAACATGGTATTTTTGGCTGAGTATATTTAATGTAATTCAAATCATTAAGAAGTAAAGGCTGCCTGTTGCCTGCAGGACCAAACCATCCCTCTTGTTAAAAAAACATGCTCTTGTTTAAAAAAAAAATCTATCTCATTCTTTTAAATTTTTATAACAGAATAATAGAATTATGTAGTATACTTGTTACCCTGGGACAGAATTACTATCAGAGGCTGAGGCTTTGTAGGTAGAAGTGATCCCAAAAGCAGAATTTACCAAAAGGTTACGGAATAGCAGGAACATTTGCATCTTACTGCTGAAAGACTAAGTCCACAAATTTAGGGTCTTTTAGCGACTTGAATCCCGTCTGTCTTTTGGGAACCATCTCTCCACCTGTGTTCAAGTTCATTCAGATGCCTTTTCTTTTCGCCTGCTGTCCTCAGTTAAGTTGCACGTCCAGTTAAAAGTCTCTAGAGGGAAGGAAAATGAAATGGGGAGGATTGTGGAAGAGGCTACATAGCCCTGGTAAGGATCCCTTTCCAACACAGACCAGGCCAGAGGAACTCAGCAAGAATCCCTTTATTTAAACAACAGAGCCCCAGGCTTGACCTCTCCTCCTGCAGCTCTCCGGGTCTGCTGTATGTCTGGTTCTCTCTTTCTGCTCAGCTCATTTCATTTGAACCCGGCTTGGTTCCACCTGCAGTCCCTGGACCCTGCCTCTTGCCGTGCAGTCAGTGTTTCTGAGCTCTGCTGCAGCTTCATGGCCAAGGCGGCCCAGTCTCCTCCCTCAGCAGGTTGGTGGGCCCCTGGCCTGAGTTTGGGCCTGAAGCTGACAGAAACCTGTTGGATTATGTAAATGCACATTTTCTTACTTACATTATTTATTTATTTTTGTTAGTTTTTATGTGTGCTTTTGTGTTTAACTTACCCCTTAGCTAATACTTATTTTTTTTAAATGAAGTGTTGATGATCTCATTTTACCCAATTTAAATTTGCTTTCTTGAATGTATGTGCTAATGGCACATACGTAGCAGAACAGGTAGGCATGTTACAGGCCTGAAGGATACTGAAAATGTTCCTTCTACAGAATGTCTCAGAGAATTTAGTAACATTGTGTGAATACTTCATTGGTTTCCCATTAGGATAAAATATCAATATGTTAAAAATTAATAATGAGAATTATTCTTTAATTATGTGAAGACATTTATCTACTAGTGTTTTTACAATATTTTCTCATTATAGTGGATTAATCTGGACCCGTATTACATTGAACTCCATGATAAATTGAATTATGTGATAGTGAGACTGCTATACTTTATTCTATTAAACATTTTGAGATATTTATGTTTATATAGTCTCTTTTATATTGCAGTGGTAATATCTAAACTCTAGGAGGCAAAATGATTATATTGGTATTTCATTTATAAGGTGATGTGCACTTATTAACAGGTGGTATTATATACTGCTTTATAAGCAGAAACCAAAATGGGTCATTCATCCTTTTTGTTATTGTATTCATCTACCTGGAATCGGAAATGAACTTTAGTGTCTTGTATTTATGCAAATATTAGGGAAAAAAAAACCTTGCAATCTTGCCAAAGAGCTGAAACAAGATCCTTCCTGGCAGGGACTGGATTACTGTAAATAGAGTTTATTATGCTGTCCGGTCTGGCCATGCCGGACATTCACAACTTCGACTGGCCATAGTTAAAATGATTTTCTATGGCTAGAAAGCAAATTGCCTCTTTCTAACACTAGAGGGTAATATTTATAAAGTGATGTAGGACCACAGTGGATGCTAACTTGACTTTATTTTGTGAGATTATTTAGTGAAAGGACAATGCAAATAAATGGTTTTAAAAGGTCCATAAGATGAAAGATGCCAAACTGTAATGTAAGTACAATTAATTTGACTTTTAAAAAAGTGACTCTATGTGTATTAACTTAGTACTGTAGGGTAGGAATAAACTTCATTTTAATAATTTGCAATAAAAATGAAATCTTGGTGCTAATAATAAGTAATATCTCAAATTTGTTACAGGTAGCATTCAGTGTAAATTGTTTATTGTTTCACTACACCAAAGAATACCAAAGAAAGGTTAGGAAAATAGCTATGATGCCTGAACTTCATATGCCTCACATGTAAAATAAAGCATTTAGGCTAGTTGATGATCCCAAAGACCTTAGGAAATGGTATTTCTCCTCATGGTCTACAAAGGGGGACCTCCATTAATGAATTGCAAGAAAGCTTGCAATAGAGCCTGTCTTAGTCCTTTCCTCACTGCTGAGACCCAAAATCCAACACCCAAATGACCTGGCGGAAGATCCTGGGTGAAGGAAAGCTGCTCATGTCATGGTAGCCAGGAGGTAGACATTGAAGGGAGGAGTTGAGGAGGGAGATACATCCTTCTGGGACAGGCCACCTGGGACCTGCCTACAACCATGCTCCACCTCCCAAGAGCAAATCGGCTATGATCTCATCAGTGAACTCATCCACCAATGAATATAGTGTCCACATGATCCAATCACATCCCAAACACATGAGGCTTTTGGGGGACACCCCAGATCTAAACTATAGTAGAGCCTGAGCAAAAGAGGTCTGCCTGTGAAAGTCTTTGTCCAAAAACAGCACTTTCTGAGGTTTTTGTTTGTTCGTTTTTGCTTAGCAATTTGATATGATAGACAATTTTGTTCTTTGCTAGAGAACTTTGGACACATTTTCTTCTAGTAGTGTTTTAATACATCAGCATAAGTATTAGTTAGATTATTAAATAAATGAAGTAAATTTCTTAAGGGCTTACTATCTTCTTTGTCTACTATCCAGTGGAATTTAGCAGGTAAAACCATGCATTGACTAGCATCAGAGAAAAGGAGTTAACAAACTGCTGATCATAGAATACAGACTGTTGACTTCAAATTCAAAACACTGAAATGTTCTTATAGATTTTTCTTTGCTTCTTAACCTTTACAAATAATTTAAAAGATATTGACTAAATGAAACAGATGATTTGTGTTGTTGCTGTTATGGATTTCAGTTAGCACCAAAAAAATTCAAAACTATTCTTATCTGTAGTTCTTCTTTCTTCCCTGACTTTGGAACCTTCAAGCTAGAGGCCACAGTTTTCATGCAGGGCTACCACAGAAAAGAAGTACAAAATGATTAAAAAGCACTTCATGCCCACAAATGCTAACCAAATGCTAAATGAAAATATAGCAGAAAAATAATAAAGATTGTACTTCAATTTATAGGCGCATTATTTTAATAATTTAACAAAATTGTAACAAATAAGTAAACATATTACTTCTGTAATTTATTGATGGTCAGGTAATAGCTACAATAAAATGGATGATTTATGAATTCACAAATTATTCTTCTGGTTAGCCTTTCATTCCTGAAACTCAATGTTTAAGTCATGCTTTAGTCTTTCTCTATCAGTGTTATAGGAAAATAACTCTTCCCTCTCGTGTAACACTTAACTGGAAAATATTTGTGTAACCTAAACACATGTTTTACTATTAATGGGCTCCATTTGCTAGTGAGGAAAGAACAGTTTGCTATTTGAATATACAGTTAAATGTGCACTGTTAGTTATTTGGGTCATGTACTTCTTGTTGCTAAGAGGAAACTGTCATAGGATTTTCTTTCTACCAAACCACATTTTTCTAAGAGATACGTTTTATGAATTTGTCTTATATGATTGTTTTATACAATGATCCTATCTAGTATACAGTGATCATGTAGTGATATAAGTGATGGCACATGAAAATCATGGATCCATTGGTGTTCATTTAACAGAGGGCACATTTGTAAACTGCTTCTTCATTTTATGAAATGAATCAGTGGTCTTTATTTTGGACTGAATAGTGTCTCCCCAAATTTATGTATTGCAACCCTTACCCTTTTAATGACTGTATTTAGAGACAGAGCCTTTCAGGTAATTAAAGTTAAACTGAGTCAGAAAAGTAGGGCCCCAAGCAGAGAGGACTGATGTCCTCATAATTTATACTTTAGCATTCTAGTAGCCGGCTGAGCATCTCGGTAGCTGCACCTGAGGGACACACAAAGCAGTCTTTCTGTTTACCCACTTGGTAAGACATAAATGTGTTTATTATGACACCTCAAAAGCTGAACTGGAAGCATTTCACAGGTTTGCTGTTCTTTTAGCATAACTTCGTCTTGCTAAAATCACAAGAATGTAAAAGACTTATGGATGTAAAAGATTTAGGGGTGTGAGCTTCAGGTTTGTAGAATAACAGTGACACTGAGGAGATTTGGTTTCCTTCAAAATTGCCTGAGGTCTGATGACTAAAGCATCCACCAAGAAAGAAAAAGAACTGATAATCTGGCTGCTATCCCACTCATCGTTTGAACAATTTGTGGGTAATTGTCCCAAAATTCACACACACTATCTGAATACATGACTACTGATGAACACCTAGCAGCATTTCATGGCCGCTGTACATTTAGGCTGTGTATGCCAAAAAATTCTTGAAAATATGGCAAAAAATTTTATGCTTTCCATTTAGAAGTTTATCCTGGAACTCAGCCACCAGGCCCTTATTTATATAGTAACAAAAGAAATGATGTTGTGAAAAGACTTGTTGCTTCCATCTCCCAAAATAATGCTAATTTGACATTTGACAACTGGTTTACCAGTTTCTAACTAATGTTACATTTGCTAACAGAGCACAAGTTGACCAGCATAGGAACTGTACACAAGAACAAAGCTGAATTTCAAAATGAAATATTTGCAGTTTCAAAACAGAGAATTTTATGGAGCAACCTTTGATTTCAGAAAGACATAACATTGGCTTCATATATGGCAAAGAAAAATAAATTAATACTTCCAATTTCAGCATGTCAACATTGCACCATGATGTAAATACTGACAGGGAAACCTCCACAAAACTGAACCCTGACATGAGGACTTTCTACAACAAAATGAAAAGTGGAATAGATGTTGATGAATTATGCAACAACTATGATGTCACTTGAAACAAAAAGTGTTGGCCAGTGGTTGTGTTTTACTCAATCCTAAACATGTGTGAGATAAATAGTTTGATAATGTACAAAGAAAATAACAAGTGCACCAGAAAATTATGCAAAAAAATTGTGGAGCATACTGGTGAGCTGTCAGATGGAGAGGCAGGCCCAACATCACAAAGATCCACTACAACAAAGGAAAAACATAAAGGTGTCAACTGTGCCCTACAAAAAAGGACAGGAAAACAAAACATATGTGCTAACAGTGTAAGCATGATGTGTACATGGAACACACAGTTTTCATAAATGAAGACTGCCTTGGGGTGACATTTGAAGCAAAGATTATTTCTGTGGCAGACAGAAATATTTGTTTATATTTGCATTGTACTTCACATAGGAATTCATTTCTGATGTTATCTTTTAGGTTTTGTAGCAAGTACACAGCTGATGTGAAAGCCTCGATGTCTATTCTAAGCACTCATTACATATTTGATATTTTATCTTCCTTCTAAGTGCATATTGTACAATATAGTAGGAGGCTCCTGACAAGAGAGGAAGATAAGAGAGGTGACAAGAATGGCCTAGAACACAAGAAAGGAAAGTAGGCACATGTGCCATCAGTGTAAGCAATACATGTGTATGGAACTTGCTGTTGTCATGTGTGAAGATGGCCTTAGGTGTGATAACTGAAGTAAGATTATTTTTGGTGTAGCATTCTATTGGCATTTTCATTGTAGTTCATATAGGAATTTATTTTTTTTTTAGATTTTGTACACCAAAAAACAGTCAGTGTTGAAAATTTTGATGCTTTGTTATAAATGCTCAATAAATATAAAAGATTCAAACTTTATTTTTTGATATTTTCCTGTTAAGTACTCATTGTTTGATATAATAAAATGCATAAAATTAAAATTAATGATTCACCAACTGAAACATTATAAATAATAAATCAGGGTATTATATACCCATGATTATGCGCTGATTAGGGTTATGCCCTGAAGGATATAACAGAGGACATTTACAAGTTACAACATTCACCCACAAGCCAAATGCAAGAAAGTGCAAAACGTCTGTCTGTGTGCTGGAGACCTGAAAGATCCAATCAAGGGCTGGAAGCCCTGGGAAATGTCCCATGTAAGTCCTTGTCTGCCCTAAAAGGCTGAAGAATCTGTACTGGAGCCAGGATATGATGCTCAAGGTGGAGATGAAGACCAGAGCTCCCCTGAAAAGAACAGCAGCCATCCCCAACAATAGCAAGGACCCGAACTCATCCTCTGAGAACAACCGAATTTGGGAGAACCAGCCACAGAGAAGCTTCTCCTCGGGAATCAGCTGCCTGCAATCTTCTCCTCCTGTTCTCCTTTATGCTGTTTTGGCATTAATCCTCAGGTGGCTCTTCTTCCAGAACCAGACTGACTTATTTCAGCTGGGTGTTCTGCTCAAATTGACCATAGTCAATCCACCACAGATACCATGCAATATACCCCAACCTTCAAGTAGAATTAGCATCAATATGACAGGTAAAATTTAGCTATTTCTTTTACCAGGTGATTTCTTCTGGTTAAAAGATGAGGTTGATGGTTTTGGCCAGTGAAATACAACTACTATAATGAGCCCGTTTTGGTTTATATTTAGAATGACCCCCAAAAGTTTCATGTATCCTTGGGGTTTTGGGAAGGTGGGGTTTTTGGAAGGTGGGGCTTTTGGAAGGTGACTGGATCATGGGGACTCAGTAATCATCAGGAGATTGATCCACTGAGGAGTTCATAGCTAAATGTACTGTTAGGAGGTGGGGCCTGTACTTAGGAGGTGGGGCCTGGTTGGAAGAGGTGTGTCACTAGGGTCGTGCCTTTAGAGGGTAAAGTAGTTAACTGATTGTGTCAATTTGAGTAGGAAATGTCCAAATAAATTGGATCAGCATAGTTCTGGGTGTGGCTGAGAGATTTACTGAAAATGAAAGACCCACTCTGGGTGTGAGCAACACCCACCATTCGGCTTGCTGCCTGAATGGAATAAAAGGCTAATGATGAAAGAAGGATTGCTTCTGTTTCTTTGGAGGAGCTCTAGGCCTCACCATCTTGGGTGTCGTCTCCTAGCTTCCACTGTAGATACTTCAGCCTCCTGATACAGATCTGCACAGGGCACTACAGTGAGCTCCAGGTCTTCCACTGGATACTTCAGATCTCCGGCACATAGACAGCTCTTTTGCACTTTTCCGCACCTGACTGTGGGCAGCCATTGTAAGTAAATCTCATAAGTTCTTATGCTGTATACTGTATTTGTATATCTTGCATTAAATCTGTAAAGTAAATATTGAAGTAACTAGTATTGGGAAGTCGCTGTTATCAAACATATAAATACATAGCAACTTTCAGGTTATATGAAAAGAGCACAAAGGCTGTTGTATAGTGACTCATCTCTCTCCTTTTTCTAAAAATGATTTGAAATACTTTTAGAAAAGTAGAACAACGCAGGCAAGATCTCAGAAATCTTAACTAGGAATATTGCTGTCTTTTCAAAAACTTCAATGATTCACAAAAATATTTAATGGCCTTTGCTGTGGTCTCCTGCACTCTTCTCCAGGGCAATGATAAAAGTAAGAATATCAAATGTCAGAGATGCCCCTACTGCAATGTGCTATACAGTCTCTCTCTCTTTTTTTTTTTTTTTTTTTTGCTTATTCTGTTTAGAAGAACTTTATTCCATGACCTCTGAGGAAAATACAAAACATGAAAAAAAAACTATCCTCTTAGAAGACATCTTTGATTTGAACCTCAAGCTTGTATATTATGGTCAATAATTCAATATAGGCTTTTGTTATTTATATTAAACATCACTACAACAGAAAGGCTTTTCTTGATCACATGTTTTAAACCAGGTCCCCATTCCAGCTGACCTCAGCACTCTCTGGTCCTTACCTTGCTTTATTTTCTTCTAAGTATGTTTATCACCCTATCTGATATATGTTTATTTGTCAATTTGTTTACTACCTACTAGCTTATTGTTGTATCTTTGGTGCCTATAATTATATGGGAGAAATAAACACTCCACAGATACTGGTTGAATGAATCTAGGTTTAAATCCTGATTCAATCATTTACCGGTTTCATTTCATTAATCCTTCTTTTTTATATTTAACAGTGAGTCTAATAATACTTTATTTCACTAGTTTTAAAGATTAAAAGTGATGTATGTCAGTTGCTCCTAAAGATTGCTCTGGTAAATAATCACAAGGAGTCATGATTTCAAAATCAATGCTGACAGTAACAACTAAAACAATTATGTTAATTATAGATATGGGTAGTGGCTAGGATTTCATGAAATCATTTTTCAAGTATTGTCAGGTTGCTGTTGACAAATTATTGTTTCCCTTCTGTTACAATAATAATAGCTGTTTTAACTTAAATGTTAATGCTACCAAAATAACAAATGTAATAATTCTAGGTTTATGCTATGTGTGGACATGGAAAATAAAACATGAGCAGCAAACCTCTTTTTGTTATTTATTTCTCTCTGTCTTTTGAAAACTATTATAGACACCCTTTGAGTAGCTTTATCTGTTTTGGGATTCTGCATTTATTTCACAAAGATTAGAACAAAAATTCTGGACTTTGAAATTTTTAGTGGTTGAGAAACAAATTGGGACCCAGTGGAAGAGATCCTGCCAAGGAATCACGGGTAAGAAATTCCTCAGATCAGCATTGAAGCTGGGAGTGGGTAATGGTCTCCAACCTCTCGAGAAACCCAAGCTCAGTTTGAACATTTCCCAAGTTCAGAATGCTGACACAAGATCTGTAACAGCTAGCTCTCCTCCTGTCTCGTCAGTATGCCTCCCCCAACCTCAGGCTAAGGCATTGGAAATCCTAGTGTGCAGCATGAGGGAGGAGAGTAGCAGGTAAGGTGGGAAGTGGGAGAATACTTCCTGCTTCCTCACTCCTACTTCATCACTCCTTATGTCATCTAGGAAGTTATAGCAAAAAAAGCCCTGGGTATTTAATTATTGAGTCTCTATTCTGTATTGTGAGGTAACTTGTTTCACCTACCAGGGAAAAATCAAAGAATGTGCCTGAGTTTTTGTCTAGAGAGGTGAGAGAAAAAATGATTTTAGTAACCAGTACCTTGTCTTCCCAAGCAATCCAAGAACTTTTTAAGACAGGTTCTTGGCTCAATTGCCCAGGCTGGCCTGGATGTTGTGATTTTCTTGTCTCAGCCTACTGAGTAGCTGGGATTATAGGTGTGTGCCACCGTGCCTTGCTTGAATATTTTCATTTGATCACAGTACACGATTTTTTGTAGATAACTGGAATGACATGACTAGTTATGTATGGCCAAAGGACTGAGGAGAAGTGGCGACATATACTTTTATGTATATTCCCACATGTTTTCTCCCCCAGCTGTGGTATCTCAAGAGTCTGTGTCTTTCAGGTACACAGCTACATAAAGATAGAGCTCCAGTGTCCTGGGTTCTGGAGTGAGGAGGTGGAAGAGAGTCTCCTAGTTACTTTCTCTCTTTTTTTTTTTTTCTGTAGTTTAAGAAACAAATTTTTCTACATTGAACATTGGGAGGTTAAAGCATTACCGTAATATAACAGACTGTTCTAAATAATAAATTGATACATTTTTCATCTTTTATGTTCCTTATTCTGTCTTGCACCTCTGATTTTTCATCTGGAGTTACTTCCTTTTATTCCAAAGTACATCTGCTGCTGCCCGGGATACGTGATCGCTAATAGTAACCTCCTAGTGCGGTATGCAACTATCTCGAGCTCTTCCTTGTGCTTGAAGGATATTTTTTCTGGATGTATCAGTCTAAATTGGCATGTCTTTTTTTCACATCATATTGAAGATACAGTTATGCTATTTTTTGGCTGTCTTTCTTGTTTATGAGAAGTTAGTTTCTCTCTAATTGTTGTGCCTTTGGAGTTCATTTGTATTTTCAAATATCAGAATTTTAGGTTATGTCCTTTCTTTCCCTTCCCTTCCCTTCATTTTCCCTTTCTTTTCTTTCTTGTATACTTTCCTTTCCATCTCCTCCTCTCACTTTCCTGCACCACTCCTCTTTCTTGTCCATTCCAAGCCCTTCCGCCATAACTAGTTCAAATCTCAGATTATAGGTTTGGCCTTTCTTCTTCCTTCTCCTCCTTTTCCTCCTCTTCCTCTTCTCTCTCCCCCACAGGAATTGAATCTGGGGTCTTGCACATGCTAGGTAAGTACCCTACCACTGAACTATTCTTGGCCCTAGTTTGATGTTACCAACCAAATCAGCGTATGCCTCAGAGCAACCCCACTCCGTGCATACTTTTAAAGCTTATTTCTGTATTATCAGTTCATAGATTGTGTTCACTTGATTGGTACTTAAGTGATTTCCCTTACTTCTTGTGAAAAAATAAAAATTACGTTTTATTTTAGAAATAATTGTTTTATAGTAAGCGATTCCACAAAACATCTATGTCTCCTAATTATTTGAAGTATTTCTAGTGGTTTTATAATTTTTGTGAAGATTGACTTTATATTTTGATCCATCTGGAATATATGTCAGTGTTCACTTATGATTCCGTTGTAATTATCTAGCTCTCACCCTCTTCTTGTGTACATTACTAATTTTTTACATTTTTCCGAGATGAACAATATGCCACTTGCAAATCTGTTAGACACGCAGATCCCACAGAGTTGTTGAGCAACAACAACTTTTTTTTGCTTTCCTAACCAACAGCTTGTGTCGGGCACATACATCCACGTGCAACACACTCCTCAGGTGACCGTCATAGCACTAATGAGACTCGACATCGAAGCTGACTAGAGTATTTTCAATGAGCCATCGTGGCTGCTGTCAAGGGAACTGTTTTCTAAGCCACATAAGAGCTTAGCATTTTACACTCTGTGTACACATTTCAAAACCCGAAAATATTCCAGAACTCCCAGAAATGTCAGTGACAGTGATTTGCACCTGACGAATTGAGACATTTCTAAACCTTAATAATTGTCAAAGCTAATATATGGCAATATACATTGCATCAGATTTATAGTAAATTTAAGGCTATTTTTGGAGTTCATTTTGGTGCATAAATTGGAATGCATAAAGCACAATTTTGGATATATTTTCTTCCTGCTTCATACTGTATAGTATTGTGAAGATTTCTAGGTGGCATTTTTCCATTTTATATCAGCATAATAGTTGAGGTAAGATGTTTAGTCCTGTAAGGAATACTTTTAAAATCTTAAAATCCAACATATTGGCTTCATTGCAATTTGCTGCATGAATGTGCACTGTACTGTTGCCAGATACAGCCCCTCAGAGATTCTCATTTGCTCTCCCTTCTCCTGCCCTGTCTCCTCTCGCTTGGTTTACTAGTTTCTCTGTCTATAGACTCAGCATATTCAAGTTCAATTTTGACTCAATGTAGTAATACTGAATGTCCCTCCCTTTTCTGTTGATAGGGCACAGTGCATCAACACTGTCCCACTGTCCCCTGTCTTCCAAAATGGTGCCATGAATCAGTCTGTCGAAAGTCTGAAGTATTGTGTGGTGTCCTAATGCTGAAAATTCACAGACTACCATTTTCTCTACGTAACAATGTAGACTTCTTTCCTCATAGATTCTCTAAGGTGTTATTAAAAACTGACCAGTGTCTTGGCTTGGCAAATGCTTTAGTTTCAGTACCCAGGAAATTTGAAAATATATGTTTCACTTAGATTAATATCTTTTTATTATAGTTTCTAAATCATGTTTCACTAATATGAGATGATCCCCAAGATCCCTGCAAGGACTGGACCCTGCTTCTTTGGGAGAGTTTTCTCTAAAGCTTGTACTACCTGGGATTCTGAGCATTGCCAGCATTATTCTGCTCTCAAGCTCCCATCTTCTGTCTAGAGCTCCTCTATTATTTATCATGGACCCTTTGTGCCAGTTCTTTTTTTTTTTTTTTTTTTTTTTTTTTTGTGGTGCTGGGGATTGAACTCAGGGCCTTGTGCTTGCTAGACAAACGCTCTACCACTTGAGCTAAATCCTCAGCCTGTGCCAGTTCTTTATTGGACAAAAGACCACAGTTTGCTGAGCCTTTAGACACAAGATCTAAAGGGTCACTCTAGTGGATCAAGTATTGAGTCTGAGCCTTTGTTTGTATCTCTGGGCCTTACTGGAGAAAATATTGTCTTAAAATTCATAAAATGTGAACTTGTAAAAACTTAGAACTGTAAATGTAGGACATTTTGCCTGTCTACTCTAGTTTATATGTTAATATTGTTTTGATATATAAAGTCCCTTGAGTCCATCTTTACGAAAAATTAAAAACTTGTTAGATGGAAGGTGGGTCAGAGATCATTTTCTTCAGTAGTTGAGAAATGTCATATTAATCTTGTCATATTAATGTGTTTTGTTCAAGATCACACAGAAAGAAAAACCCCAGGTTGCTATACCCTACCTGAAAAAGATAAAGAGAGACTGATAAATTTTAGACTTTAGACTTTATTTACCAGTGAGCTGCAGTTTATTTATCTCGATGCTCAGCTGTTTGATTATCTGAAGGATTCCTGTAGCCTTTAAATGTCAAGGAACGGACCACTGAATTAAACCAATGCCAGAAAAAAGCTTCAGAGAGGGTTTCAATTTTATAGACTTAGTTATTTACAAAACCAAGAGAATCCATCTGGTTTTAGGAGTCATATATTAATAATGACTAAGACAATATCAGCAAGGGGTGGCCAGCTACTAAAATTTAGAAACATGCTTCTTTCTTGGCTTTCATATTTGTCTTAAAGTTTCTAAATTGGTTTTATTAAAATAAGGATCCATGAAGTACTATATCAATCACTGATAATGTTTGATTTAATATGATAAGAAACTATGCTGCTTCAGCTTCAACTATTTCAAGGACAACTGATAAATTGCAAATCCATTCTGCTATGAACCACCCAGCATTAGTATCAGGCTCCCCAGGATTAAGGGAAGGGTCTCCCAAAAGACTATGCCTGCTTGGGATGCCAGTCACAGGTTCAGGAGGGTGCTTAGACTATCTGCATCCCTCACTGGTGCAAAAGCGAGCGGTTCCCAGGTCCCCTTCAGGTGTGATAAGTCACTAGTACTACTGTGCACAGAACCCAGGAGAGTGTTAAAGTCATGATTTGTTTTACTGCAAAGAGCACAAATTGGGAAGATCACCCAAACAAAGAGATGAATAGGACAAGGTGTGGGAAGGAATGCAGATCTTCTGTGTCCTCTCCTCATGGGCTCACCATCTTGGCACATCAATGTGTTCACAAACCAGAAAGTTCTACTGAACCTGGTTGTCGAGAGTTTCTATTGGAGTTTCATTTCATAAGCACAGTTGATTACTAGACACACGCTTGAACTCAGTTGCGAGTTGCCTGCCTCCTCAGAGGTTAGAAGGTTGGACTGAATCCACTTGTCTTACAGCCTCGACCCTCTAGTCATATGATCGATCTTTCCCCTGGCCAATCTCATCCTGAAGTTCTGCTAGGGCCCTGCATGGAGTATCTAGTAGTGTAACAATGATACTTAAGTAATGCTCTCAATTCTAAGGATTTAGATTTTTTTCTCCCCAGAACCTGGAAAAAAGTTCAGAGAAATTTTGTTTTACAACAGAGTCACACACATGTACATAGACCCACTTTGCTAAAGCACATTAATCTTTTAAAAAGTCTGCTAATTATCATGTTCTTATTAACTGTTGCTGACTGTATTTAAAGAACTAAAAACTTCTATGTTGGTGCCCAAACTGTGGACTTTTTTATTTTGCAAATATACACAGAATGAAATTCTGAAAGAAAATGCTTCTCTATATTTAGATGATGTAGAACACTTGTGCCTGGATATTGTATACTATGAGAGAGTATTTTTGAAAGCCTAGGCTAAATCCAACTGGTGTCAGTGGTGGGTGCTATGGTTTGAACGTGGTTTGTCTTCCCCAGTTGCATTTCCTGTGTTGGAATGTTCATCCCTAGTGTGGCCGTGTTGGGAGGTAGTGTGGAACTTTCGGGGATGGAATGTAGCAGGAGATCTTAGGTCACTGGGAGTGCTGCTCTCAGCAGGGATTAAGGTAGTTCTTCTGAAACCCTCCAGCTCTCCTGAAATCAAGTTGTTATAAAGGGAAGCCTGACCCCGAAGCTCCCTCTGGTTTCCTGTTTTGAGATGTGATCCCTTTCTCCTACTTGGGCTCTCTTGTGGTGACATCCATGATGAGATCTTCACTGGAGGCTAAACCAAGGGAGCTGCCTGGTCTTGTATTTTGAACCTTCAGGATTATGAGGTAAATCTCTTTCCTTTATAAAGTTAACTTGTCTCAGGTGTGTTGTTGCAGTAATGATCAATGGAGCAAAACTATGGGCATTGGGAAAAATAAAAAATACAGAAAAACCAACAGCTTGTTCCTAAGGAAATTATCAAGTAATATGATGTGTTACCAAGGCATATGGAATGCATTCTGAGGCATTTTTTGGCTGCATCCCTTGCTGGCTGTGTTATCTTCTCGCCTTGGCTGCTCTCATTTCCTTTCATGTATTTCAAACATGTATAAATCATGTCATTATTTTGATTATGATTGAAAGTACACATCCTTTTTTAGAAATATAGAAATTATGCCTTTGTACTTTATGATTCACAAGTATCTGTTTCTGTTTCAATGTTCCCTACTTTTGTTTTATGGGGATTACTTTCTCCTTTTTTTCAAAGATATTAAGCATGTTCATTTAACTTATTTCTAGATTATTTCATTTTATATTTTCAAAAGAAATTTTTAAAAAGGATTTTTAAAATTTTCTTTTGTTGTTTTGTTGTGGTTTGTGTGTTGGGATGTTTGTTTCCTGTGGGAGAAAACTCGTATCATGGGGCTGGATTTCCTGCTTTATAATTTGTGTTGGTATATTTTACATGTATTCATTTTTCTTTCTTTCATTTCTCCTTTCTTCTTGGACTGCGTATCTTTTTAGTTTATCTCATATGTCCACAAGTCAGAAGTATATTTTGTGTCTCTTTATGGATTTAACACTTTTAAGACTGAAACCATAACCCAATATTTGCCTAATTGTTGATCGTTTAAGAGTCTTTGCTTTCCCCACTCATTGTGCATTTAGACAGAAGCTTAGACAGGAAGATAAGTGTTTCAGAACTTCTATGGATAGAAAGGGGAATATAGGCTCCATTTCTTGCTTCCCATGGAATACTACCAATCCGCCTTTCTCTCAGGAACTGAAATCTGGGGGTTCATTGCCAACGTTAGGGACTGATACCCTGAATTTTTGCACTTAGTCACTTTGGAACAATGGGCTTGGTCATTTCTGATAAAAGATATTTGCATTTCTAAATTGTTTTCCCCTTTTCTTTCTTGAGACTCACTTGTCAGTTTTATGAGAATATCGTCTAAACATTTAGCCTCCAGGAAGGTCAAGAATCAGGATATGAGAAAAGAAGTCAAGAGTCAAGAAGAGAATTGACAGGAAGTGGAGAGTAGGAAAAAAGTGGGAAACAAAAGAGGAAGAATGTATCAGTTAGTGGATCTAAAAACAAAGAATGGCACCTGAAGTTAATTCTTACTGAAGAAACACTGAACAGCATTTTCTACAGTAATGTGATGGTGACAGGGGAAGGTAGCTGGCTAAAAGAAGAGCACAACATTCATAGCGGGAGTCTCCTATGTCCTATCCTTGTACAAATGAAAATTTGGCATATTTCACATGAAGTGAATTATTAAAGATGCAAGTGGTATTAAGTATTGAGTATATTAAAACATAAAGAGAGGGAACCTGGAAATATCCCCCTATTTTTATTGAAAATTTGAGACAAAATTTTCTCTAAAGATACCATGATTTACTATTGCCAACATTATATTATTTTTGTCATCCTACACCAAGAAAGCAGTGTCAAAACCCTGAAAACAAACCGTAACAGAATGGGGTTCATTATCATTTAACTTTAGGCACTCATCTGATTTTGCAAAGCTAAATATTTAAACCTATGACATTTTTGTTTTTATACACTTTGTTATTACTCTTAAAATTCTCCTTTAGGAGACAAATTTCTAATTTTAACTCTTAATTTCCTGAATCGAACTTTAGGTGCCAAATTGACTTTGATAATTTTAAATGTTAGATTAGTAATTGATTCTTAGATTATTATATTGGACATCATTTTGATAGATAATTATGTTGAATCTATTAGACTCTAAGTTTTTAAAAAAATTATTAACTACTAGCTATTTAATACAGTTTATGGCATGATATTCTGCCTTGACAATTTTTAATTTGGATTGATGAGCTTTCTTCTTTCTAGCTCATGACTTTTCACACTTAAAACAAAATATAATAGAATTAAGAGTTAAAAATTAAGAATTCAGTTCACAGAATTGTGTGTGTTTCACTGTCACACAGTGAAGAGAAATTGATTATGTGAATCATTTAAATTTATCCTCTTTGTCATAATTTATTCTTCTCATATTAGTATTTTAACATATTTATTGAAAACATTAAAGTTGAGAACAATAGAAATCGCTGAGCCATTTATGTGAAATTATAATCAGAATATCCCCAATTCTGAGATATGGATTAAGCAGGTCACGGAGGATCTTTCATTTGATAAGATCACTATGTTTTTGTTGAGATGTTTGTAGGACAAAATGAGTGTATTGAGTTAGATTATAATTTAGACAGTATGTAGCAAACACTGTATACTTTTAAAAACAGCATATAAATGCTTCTTCAGTGAAAGTAAAACATACACAAATGGTAAAGAATTACAGTGCTAATTAAACAAACCACTTCTTCATTTTGTAAATTGGTGGCCAGGCTTTCAAAAGCTCTGATCAGAAACCCTTGAGTGTTTGTATCCCACCCCAAAGAGGAATGTCATGCTCGGTATTGAATTTGTGTGAGGCTATCACATGAATTCCAGGAATGGGTATTGGTTGTAGCTTTAGCTGTGATGCTTGCAGGTGAGAAGCTTCTAGGTGTAGCTGCCCGTGGTAGAAAAGTGGAAGCTGCGTCCTTTCTAGATGTTCATGTTCTATTTTATTTTAAACAGTAACTTGCTTGATATTTCTAATTAAGATGAATCACCCAGGGCAATTTGAGAAGAACAAACTGTGTCCTTGTGAGTTTTTTGGTGAATAGCTGCAGTGTGCATAAGACAGAAACAGCCATTTACTTGTTTGCTTCAAGTACAACAAAAGAAATAAAACAGAGACAGGTTTGCCCTTGTTTTGTTCTCAAAATATGTATGACACTGAGACATTCACTTTATGTTCAGATTTAATGAAACTGTGTATTGAATAAGTCATAGATAAAATATGCTGTTGGTCCAAAACACATAAAACTCGCTAGAAAAACTCCTGAATTGTGTAAATCTCTAATATTATAACATAAAAGAATTATGGTAATAGTGTTTTAGGGTAAGATGATGATAACAAATTTCATGGAATTTTTTTAAGTCAGAGAGGTAAATTAGGAATTAGGAAAACTGTAAGAATTTTCACTGTGGACTGAGACACACAGTTACATTTTAGTCGGAGGAAAAGGCTTTAATGATAACCTCATTGTACAGGTGAGAAGTGGAATCCAGAGAAGTTGACTTGACCAAAGTTAATCAGAGGCCGTGTGATTCATCCACCCAAATTCCTAAAACCATTTCTGTCCAGTATGTATTTTTTATTTTAACATGTTTTTTCTAAGATTTCTTTCTGAAAATTAAGTATGTAAAACTCAAATATTTCACTGATTTAGAAAGAGAGAGAAAAGAAAAGGTAAGGCAAGAAGACTCCTGTATTGATGAACTAGCCTTTTTTCTTCTAAATTTTTCTTTTTTTTTTTTTAATTCTTTTAAAAAAATTTTTAACCAAGAACATGTATTGGTACATTGTAGATAAACATAGTGATCACATTCATCATAGTTAATGTGTACCTGTACATGATATATCTTTGTTCCCCCTTCCCCACCCCTCCCTTCTAGTCCCCCTCCCCTCCTTATTTACAAAAGCTTTATTTCCATTTTTCCATTTTTTTCCTCTTTTTCTTTTCTTTTTTCCTTCCTTACTTTCCCCCCTCTTACCTCTTCTAGTTCTATTCCCATTTGAATGTTATCTTTCTTTTTCACAGTTTCTATTATAACTTTTTGTCCTTATTTACACTTACAGTTTCTTTTAAAGGAATAAAAAGGAAATTATAAACCAAGAATTAGGCCACTTGAATTGAGTCTTAGTTTTTACCAACAACTTGCTGATATTGGACAGATGTTCACCACGATTTACTATGAAGTTAATAAAATTTAAGTTTCAAAAACTTATTATCCACAGGTCATTTCAAGAAGAGTTAGCAATGTGTTCACATCTTAGGTAAATTTTATAAAAGTAAAATATTAGAACACAGTCAATTAACACAACAGTGTCTATATTCTACTCTTCATTAGGTCACAGTTCCCTTAGGTGGCTAGAGTTGCAGTGAATATTGGCATGTTTGACATGAGCCTAAGGGAAAGGTACTTAGTAACACGTTTGTGCTCACTTCTGCAGCACATATACTTAGTAACACGTTTCTGTTTGAGTTTCATAGAATTTCCCTTTGTGATTTACAGTTACACTGTGTATGAGTGTTGTATAGCTGTCCAGGTAAAGATATTGGTTTCCAAGCATTGTTTACAACCTTACTGAGCCAACAGGTTTAGTGATATTTTGAACAGACTGATTATGAGCAGCATCAATTAAAAAAGTACCCCAGAGTGATCACAACACAACAAAACTTGGTATGCATTATAGCTTACATAGCTATCAAATCTTATTGCTTATGTATGGAAGAAACTCAGTAGGTGATTACTCAACTTTGCAGCAATTTAAACAATTTATATGACAAAATGGCTTATGAAGCCAAATATCAATAATAAATAACAAATAATTTTTCGTCAATTATAGTAGAGGAAAAACTGAATTACATTCTTATTTTCTCTATAGAAAATATTAAGTTGATGTATATAAAGAGGTAATGAGAGGAGTATTCCAGAATGTAATCTAGAAATAGATAGGATAGTTAATTCATAAAAATATATTCTTTTCCTGTATTTTGTGATGATTGTTGCCTTTTAAAAATTTATTTATAAAATATTTCATTTATGATTTCGTCTCCTCGATGTATGTATATTTAGTCTTGGAGTCAAAGTCTGAAATTTTTTTCTATTAGATGAGTTCTTGTGGGGAAGCAAGAGATATTAGACAGTTTCTTCCTCATCTTCTTGAGAAATATTCTCAGAAAAGAGTAAGCATAGATAAATATACAGATGATTTCTCACTGGGATATAGAAGGAAAATATTTCAACTTCCGCCTATGTTTTTTTTTTTAAGTCGTTCATTTCTTTATATGTTTAAATACACAATTTTGTGTGGATTCAATATTATAATTTTTGGCATCATTATTTTTACCTGTTTCTAATTTCTTTAGTTATTGTCTGTGAATGGGAATTGCATCAGATAAGTTTCATCAGGAAAAAAAAAAAGCCAACCTTGACATAGCACGCCTCTAATTCCTGCATTTGGGAGGCTGAGGCAGGAAAATTGCTGTGAGTTCAAGACCAGCCTGGGCTATAGTGTGTTCAAGGCCAGACTGAATGACATAGCAAGACCCTGCCTCAAATACCCCCTCCCACAAATAAATAAAAGATAGAGTTTGATCGTGGAACAATGGCTGTAAGTGATTTCAAAATAGAAATCTTTGTTGGGATTAGATCTAATATATTGGTAGGAGCAGACGACGAAATCAACGGAAGGCTGTTACCTCTGCATATGGTATAAGTCTGAATTTCATGTAGGTGAGAAGGGTCCCCAGATAGAAAAAATAATCTGAGACAGTATGGAAAATTGTAAACTTTAAAGAACAACCAGATCCAGTGAGGTCAAACTGAACCCACACTTGCCTTTCAAGGGTCTCTACCCTTAGGGATGTGCTTGAGCTAGAATGAGAACCTGATGACCTTCACCATGGAGTTACACCACACTGGTCCCAGGAATCAGAGAGGCTAGAGAGACAGATCTGTGAGAATTAATGTCAGCTTGGGGCTGGCAGATTCCCTGGGCCAACAAGATAAAGTAATAGATTATGCACACTGCATGCAGCCTGTGATGTGTCATGACTCACAATGGGACCTGGCTTTCTGGACAGGGCTTCAGAAAGGAATGAATCCTGCTTTTCATTTTGCCCTTCCAATCATGGGAAAATATGTCTTGTGACCAACCCTAAAGTGCAACCATACAGGGAAGGGCACTCTGGGAAATGACGTTCTGGCTTATATAAATTGACACATTTCCCTATTGACTAGAGATTGTTGGGTATATTCTCAGGTTTGAATAGGGTTCTGGGTGCCCCCCAAATGCTCACATGTTGAAATTTAATCCCTTGGTGAGGTATTAAGAGGATGGAAAGTTAATTCAATTTTAGTATTAAATGTGAGGATTTGGGGAAGTAACTGGGATTAAAATCATTAGGTTGGAGCCTGTGATTGCATCCTGGGGAGTTCAGAAGCAGAGCGAAAAAGAGCAGAGCAAGCACACGTGCACACGCACACCCTGTGTCTTGCCTTGTGATGTCCTGCGTAGGCCCAGGACACTGCCAGTAAAGTCATCACCAGACAGCCTGTCGATCTTGCATCTCCAGAACTATAAACCAAAGAAATATTTCTTTGTGAATCACCCGGTCTGTGGTATTGTGTTATTGGCAATAGAAAATGTCCTGTTTCTCTCTCTCCCTCTCTCTCTCATTCTGGTAAGAATAACATAACAACAAACATAATGTCCTTATGAGATAGAGTCTCATAAATGGAATGGAACAAATATCTTTAAAATTTTAATAAGTATGAAAAGAATAGTTTTATACATTAACTTTTCCAACTCCAATTGTTTTAATACTAAGTTTCCTATTTACCTATTAATAAGAAAAATGATAACCTTTTAAAATTTATACCAGTCTGGTGGGTGAACTGTTTTTATTTTGGGGTTTGCTGGGGATGGAACTCAGGGCCTTGTGCTTGTGAGGCAAGCACTCTACCACTTGAACTCTTACCTCATTCTTGATTTGCATTTTTCATTTACTAGAATTTTTGAGCATATTTTCATAATTGCTATCTGTTCAGATATATACTTTTCAAGTTATCAATTCACATCTTAAATCATGTTTCTACTTTTTTTTCTATTGTTCTATCAAATTATTCTACATTATTTTTGACTGTTTTGGGCCTTGAAATTGTAAAATTGTTTGTTGGTCCATTACGATGTTGTCTCTCTGTAGAAAAGACTCATGTTTGCTTCTTCCAGGCAGATGAGTCCTGGTGGCCCTTGTAATGTTACTCGCTTCAATTCTATCTCAAAATTTGAAATGATTTAAATCTCAGTCCCAGTCTGCACAAATCCCTAAAAACTTCTGATTCTCACTTATTCTCAGGGTACAATGTTTTGTGTCTTACCCCGAGTTCTTGCAGCTTTGGACACTGATTTTGAAACTTCTTCCCTGAGCGGACCTTTGGAAGGCACAATTCAGTCTCTTATCTGCGCTGACATTTCTTTTGGAATTTGCAAAGGAAAAGCAGCTCCAGATTTCTGGGCTCATCTTCTTAACCTCTGGGCAATTTCTCACTGTCTTGTTAACTCTCAGCCTTTTAAGATGAGTTTTAAAAATGTGACACTGTGGAGAGTTAAACATATATATGTATATGATTTCTGCTTAGAGTTTGTGTCAAGTTACTCAATTGGTCATTACCAGAACTTGATATCTGGGTCTGAAATTTTAATGGCACTAAGGTTTAGAATGAAAGATTATTGTAGCATTCATGTTTCCAAGCGGGTCTTAATGATTAGCATCTCTCTTCTCCATTTGAAATTAATAACAACTTTAGAAATAAAGCAAAGAAAAAGAATGGTGCCCGGATATTTCCCTTATTAACAGTAGAATCAAAGTTGCAGAGATAACAGCACAGGAGGCTCTTGCATTCTTTTTTTTTTTTTTTTTTTTTTTTTTTTTTTTTTTTTTTTTTTTTTTTTTTTTGTGGTGCCGGGGATTGAACTCAGGCCCTTGTCCTTGCAAGGCAAGCACTCTAATCACTGAGCTAAATCCCCAGCCCCTTGCATTCTTAACTAAAGCCCACATTAGGCAGAGATACCCAGACAGTTATGGGACATGGAAACAGGAAAGCCTCTTTGGGGACTTTTGTAACCTCTTCTGACCAGGTGGCAGACCAGGGAACAACTATCGCTTCCCTCACATGGGCCTGCTTCCTAGTCAGAAATCTGTCACCTCCTGAAAAGTGAACAAAAGTGTGACAGTGGCTTGATGGCGTTTAGTGAAAATCCCTCCTAGTGGGTCCAGGAGAACAGGCGTTCCTCCTACAGAGTAATTAAAGCAATGTAATACTGCTAACTGAGAAAGACCCTCAACAAGGCTCATGTTTAATGTTTATGTATAACTTAGTGCAAAGAGGTATGTGCGTTTGAAATGATGAATATTATTAAATATTGAGTACACTCATGCTCAATGCTTTAAGTTTTAAATTGCAAGACTTTGGACACATCACTTAACTTCTTTGAGCCAGTTTTTCTGGGGTAGTATAAAGATCATAACCTCTCCTCATCTGGTCCTTGTCTAAGACTCAATGTGTTTAAAGTTCTATTCAGGTATAAGGAAATGCTCTTGGTCTTGTTTTCTTGTGTGTGGTTGGCATTTCCAAGGCTTTCCGAGTGTGGCCTCCTGGGGCGCTGCTTCTGATCAGGATGCTTGTTTGCCCTCTCCCCTCCTGTGAGTGCTCCAGGGGCCTGCTCCACCTTCTCTGCTTGGAGTAGCATCACCATCTCCGTGCAGCATACATTTTCGCACCTTTATTACCTTGCTTTTTATATTTTCCCCAAGCACAGATGAATGGTCAATACTATGGGTCTTTTCTAACTTAATATTATGTTTCTAGGGAAAAAAAGCCAAACAAAAACCAAGCAAATAAAAAACCCGAACTCTTTCCCTTCTGAAAACTTCTAAAACTGGGAGGTTACTTTCCTCTATCAGAATCTGTCCTTTGGTTCTCTGACATTTTAGCTGATTAAATTGCCACTCTGCTGCAGCTGCTGCAATGGAGAACTAGCTGCAGCTTTTATTCTCTCCACTGATACAGCACAGGCTTTAAGCACAACATAAGCAGAGAGTGTCTGAATGTTACATATCTTTTACCTACCCTTCACCCCCTCCCCAGCTACACTAGACGTTGCTTCTTCATGTTTCTGTGAGTGGCACAGAGAATTTTGAAATGTGATTGGGATTACTATTAGTTTAAACCTACCAGAGGTTCCCCCCCCCACAGAGGAATTATTTTATCAATTACAATGGCAACACCTTAATAGAAAGCTTTTATGTGTTAGCTCACTCTGCTTATAAATTATGGAAAGAAAATATTGGAAATGCGCGTATACGTGTTTAACATTATATTGCTGCCAGTTAAAATGCTTTCTCCTAGATCCCAAATGCTAAATTCAGTTCTGTTATTAACCTTGGCTGCTGAGCTATCTTACAAGGTTGCCTAAGACGTGGATATGCAATATATTGGATTTTCCTTTATAGGAACTGCTAAGTATCTTCTGAAGATCTTATCCTCTCTGGCAAGCCTACGCTTCCCCGCCCTGTCCCAGGCCCTTGTGAGTTTTGTGCTCTCTTTCTTCAGATGCTGCTTGATGCTTCTGGCTTGTGTTACTCTGCAGATGCATGTTCCTTTATTCTAGAGGCCAGTCTTCTATTGTATTCCATTTCCAGCAGCTCTGTCCACTGGGCAGCTGAGCACGCATTCGTCATGCTGACCGGCAGAGCAGGGTGAGTTAGCTCCATTCTGAGAGCCTCCTAGAAGACCCTAATTCCCTATTAACCAGAGGAATGCAGACCTTGAGTTACAGAAACAGTCTGCATTTATAATGCTTCACTCCAGTGGAATAACTCTGTTGGAAGTCTTTTAAATTGAGGTTGCCTGGGGTTTTTCCCTGCTTGCCAGTATGAATTTTCTCTCCTGAACGTATGAAAGTTCCTCTTAATTTTTATTCTCTGAACAAGTTATTTCTCTTACGTTGACGCTGCATGGTGTCAAAATACCACAACTTTCTATAGCATAAATTTTTTTTGGTTGAACGATTGTGTTAGTTTAGTTTAAAACAAACCAAACAAACACTAACACCTGTGCCTCCTGGTACTGGGAAACGTCAGTTTGACTTTTATATTTGTTTTTTGGTAGGTTAAGAACAAAAGAACTAAGGTCTTTTCTGCTTCCAAGGAATAGAAACACCCGTGTGGTTATTGAAAGGCAGTAAAATTTCTTTCAATCTGTTGTGTCCTAAGAATGGTCTGGTCACAGCCATCTTTTATCTCCAACGCTCCATCCTGGCAGGACTGGAATGATATGCCAGCATTTTTCTGTCATCATTGAATTAGGAATTCGTGGCCCAGCCCCAGTGATGACATTCAGGAGATTAGCAGTGAAGTGACAGCAAACACATGTTTAGCTTGTCTTTCAAAGTGATCATCATAGGTACACGGAGGTTATATTTTCATTGGTTTCTTTGTCGTTGTTGTTTTCTCCTCAGGTAACGCATGTGGAGAGGAATGTGACAGAGAGCTCTCAAGTTACAGTGAGGTCCTCCTGTCACGAGGTGGCTGCTATTCAAGAGGGTTTTTCCATTAGGTTTACAAACATTAAGCTGCGCCGTCTGTTGGCACCCATAAAGGGTCTATTGGCATAAAAACCCAAGACTGCACATTTGCAAAGCTCTAGGATGATTGAGGGCATGTTACATGGTGGTAGAGAGAGGGAATTTATACTGGCTTTTGTTGCCTCCTTACCAGCTTGGTGAGTGACACTGACAAAGTTGTAAGCAATCACTTAGTTTCATACTACTTATTTGCTTTAAAAAAGAGTTTAAAAGTGCTAAAATGGGGGTTCTAGTGTTCTGCAGGACTTTTCTGTGGATAAGTGACATCAAACAACAAAAGGGAAGCCACAGTGGAGCCTGCAGCTTTTACTATCTATAACTACTGACATAGATACTATCTATATTGATACTATCCATATATCATTGCAACTGAGTTCCTCAAATTAGATGCTTTGGAGTATTTCTATGCGCCTGACTTAATTATTTAAAATTTTGTTCTTAAATTGTCTTAAAGCTAATAAAAATTGACATTTTCTAAAATAGGTTTCACACTTTGGAAATCACCAGTGCAGTTAGGCTGACTAGTTTTGCGGCTAATCTAATTTTCTTTTAAAAAGCTTTTTTCTGTAATCATTGAATTAGGAAGGCCTTAGCTGTATTAGAAATCTCATGAAGCCTAGTAGTCACATAGCAGAGCTAAAATTGCATTAACAAGTACCCAGTAGAGCACATGGGCACTGAACTTATTAAAATGTCAGACAAGGCTCAGGGGCATCCTCCAGTTCCTGCCTTCCTTCTGCTGCTCGGGCTGTACCACACACTGCAAAGGATATGTGGAACCCCAAAGTCACTTGTAGAACAGAAAATACAATGACGTCTATTAGTACTTGAGGTTCATATTTTGTAGAAGCCCCCAAACTTATTTTCTCAATGTATTTTATACAGTGAAATTTCCTAAAACACTTCTGTTACCCCTACAAAGTTATAATAGCACACAAGCATACGGAAAGCTCTCCAGTTCTTTCATGGATAAAATGCATAGCAATAAATTGAAACCTGACAATGTGAAGGCACTTTTAGCATAAAGCTACCATTTGCTAGGTGGGGGAAGAGCTGCCATTGAAGAAAATCTCACTAAAATACATGTTAGTGATATTGCAGCAAGTACACTGTGTGAGTTTCCGTTGAACGATAATGGTTGTTTCCGCCTGATACATTTTAGAGAAGCTTGTAGGCACGCGTGCTCTGGAGGTGATGGGAAGTTGTCTTTTCCTTCCCTCCTTCCTCACAGTGAAAGGTGGCTCTTCACAGACATAGGCCACCAAGAACAAAAACCACCTTCTCTAGCCTTCTCTGTACTAGTAGAACCATGCAAGAAGAAATTTATGTGGTACGTTTTGGAAGTAACTTTGTCCTTTTTGCTCCTTTTCTCCATTCCATTCCATGGAACATGAATCTGACTGTCTGAACACTTGCTTAGTGTTGCTCAGCTGAGGAACGGTGGAGAAGCCCCTTTGCTGTGTTTGGGAATCTATGTTCAGGGCCCTGAGCTGCCTACTCCCGAATTCCTTTAGAGTAAAGAATGTAAACTTATGTCTTATCTAAAACATCCATTATTTTGGTATTCTGTCATATTCTCTTATAAAAATTCCTACTTGTTATGTGCATCTTCTCACTTGAAGGCAGAAACTGTGTTATATTTTTACAGTTCTGACAACAGATCAAAACTTAGTGTAGATGACTCCATTTGGCTTAATTTTATGCCATTAATTTTTTGGATGACTATGAGGAAGATTTACTATTTTAAAAATAAGTGACATAGACACACTGGGAGAAAATATTAAATATTTAGGGTTAATTTTAACACATTAGCAAATAAATTGGCATGTGGTGGTCTGTGATGATAGAATAATTAATAAAGTAGAAAGCTCTGCAGATGAGGTAGTTCCTGTAATGTAATGTCCAAGATGCCTTCAAAAAGTCCTTGTAAACTAGAGATACATCAGGCACGAAGAGTACATTCTCAAGTTAGTATTGCTGGCAAAGTTATATATAGTTAGCTTTGGGATATAGCTCTATTCAGGCATACTGGACAATCAAAACACTCTCTATTTGTATTCAAGGAAAAATTTGTAATTGTGAATGGACACCTGAGAAGAAAATTCTGAACTTGCAGGATTTTTCTGAAGGTTTTAGTGCTAATTTATATGACAAGCTTCCAAATAACAATACACACTAATAGATGTTTCTACTGATGACAATTAAGCAAGATACAAGAGTTATATCATAACTTATAACTAGGGTTTAGTGTTAGCACACTAAATGTGCTATGTATTTAGAAGTGGCAGCTTGTAGTATTACTTGTACTGTATACTGTACAAGCCTCAAATACCAACATCTTTCAAAATGGACATTGGTTAGTTTTCATGCAAAATGTCAATGTTCTTTGGGTATTTTTATTGCAAACCTTCCGTATTATTCATAATTATGTGGGCAATGAGTTCCAAAATTTTACTTTTTATAATTCCAAGTTCATTTGGCAGGTGTTTGTATGAATAATTCACAAAATATATTACTAGTAAAAAATATTACCTGTTTAAAAAATAATATGCTTGCACTGACTTTACATTTTGCTGGTTTTTTTACCTTCCTGAAAGTACTCAATTTGGCAGGGCAAAAATGTGTCTGTGCTGTGTGGATAAACCATTAAGGGTAAAAATATGGATTTAATTTTGGATGGATGTGAAAAATAAGTATGATTATTTCATTCCTTTAAAGACTTAATAAACAGGAGTCCTGAAGAATCTTTATTCTACATTAACTTTTATTCTCATTGAAATATTGTGATAAAAATTTAAATCATATAGGGTTAACACATGGAAAGTAGCCTTCTCTTGATCTCGTCAGATCCTTCTACACCTGCTGCCAGACTATCAACTCTTTAGTTTTTCCTTCTAATATTTAATTTGATGTATATAAATATGACCAGCCATTACTATCACTGACTCATCAATTTTGGAAATAATTCTTATTATTATTTGATTTTCTATTTTGAGAAATTAGGAGTTGGGCTTATTTATTCCTCTTTTTCTCCACTATCATTCTTTAAATAAAATTTTGGTAACACCTACACATTTTTTCTTATTATAGTATTGTTTCCTTTCAACAGAGGACTATTCTATAATTATATTTCATTATTTAAACTATTATCTATAGTTTCTGGAGATTATTGGCTTATTTTCATACATGTTTAATTCTCTGTATATATCTAGGCTTCATGCAGCCATAAGGAAATCTCGAATTGTTTTCTGGGGAGCTCATACTCTCAGCTCATTTTCCAGGTGCATTTTTGTACTGGAGGGATAGCCCTTTGAGCTCTTTGTCCTCTTGCTTCCTTGGAATTCTCTGCTCACCAGGTTGACAAAGTGTTGGCCTGACGGCTGCTACCAAAAGACTTCCCTTTAACTCTTCCCTGTATTGGATTCCTGGTCCCTTCATCCCATATCTACTTTTCTGGTATATTCCTATATTTTGGTGAAGCATAAAATCTAACAACTTTCTGAGAAATCTTGCATGGTAAATATTTTCTTTGAAATTTTGCATTTTTTGAAATAGCAGTTTTGCATTAAAAAGCTTAATTCTACTCTTATATTTGATCAATAGCCCCACATTTTATAATTCTTATTTAATTATTAAATAATTTTAGCATTTTATAGGGAAATCTTTTTTTTTTTTTAATTTCCTTCTGGCTTCTAATATTTGAGGTGAGAAATCCAGTACTATTCTTCTTCCTGAACTTTGTTAGTTGCTGTATGTTTCTTTTCTAAAAATTTTGACAGTTTTCTGTATTTGAGGGGATTGATATGTCAGTATTATTTATCTATGTAACCTAAACTAAGATTATATAGGTCAACTTGTATTTGTTTCTATTTAAATTACTTTCCCAAAAAGTTAGGCAAAAGAAGGAGAATAGAGGAGCTAAGATTATTGTATGGAATAAATTCATGTTCCAAATTCAACAGATCCTTTCAGTGGTTAGAGATACCCATTTTTCTTAGTTTTATTCAAATAACTCTCTTATCTGTCTTGTACCATGGAACAATTGCAGGACAAACGAGTTGTTACTTTGCCTACTAAGCTAGTTCTCTGGCCATTGGCTACTTTTCTTTTGCAGTGTAGGGCTGCATGCAGCTACAACAGCTGAGTTCTAGTAACAGTATCAAGACAAACTGTGCTTATCCTGGATGAGATTTAGTATAGATGAGTAATTTCTTACATTGGGAAAATTTATAGGCCATGCTCTACTGTACTTTGTTTTTATATAGTATATATATTTTGCAGTCCGGGGATTGAACCCAGGGCCTTTGCATTGGGTTACATCCTCAGCCCTTTCCAATTTTTTATTTTGAGACAGTGTCTCACTAAGTTACTAAGTTGCCCAGGCTGGGCTCGAACTTATGATCTTCTTGCCTCAGCCTTCAAGAGAGCTGGGATTATAGGCGTGCACAGCAATTTTTTAATTATATTTTTTAAATTGTTAAAATAATACATATTAAGTGAAGGAAATGCAGTGAAGAGAAAACTTATTCATAATTCCAGAAATGATAAATATTCATGTATTCATACATTATAGAGAATTGTATGCTCTTTTCCACTTTAAAAGTAGATAAGGAGCATTTCTCTATGTCAATCTATTTCACTGCACATATTGCACAACATAATGTTTAAATGCTTAGTACATTTTCCTTTTGATTGACAAATAAAAATTGCATATATTTATGGTGTACAACATGATATTTGAACATATGTAATATCATAAGGCGGCTAAGTCAAGCTAATTAACATATACATTACCATACAATACCTACAGTATTTTGGGAGGCGAATACTCAAAATCTACTCTTTTAGTAATTTTCAAGTATACAACACATTGTTATTAACTACAGTCACCCTATTTGTAAACATATATTTTTGGTAGTTGAATAGTGTTTCACAATATGAACTTGTCTAGGTCTTGAGAGTTCAGGAGTTTCTGTTGAGTGTTAGTGTTGCCCAAAGCTCCAAATGGCTCAAAGCTCGGTCTGCCCACAGATGAAAATGGCATCATGCTAACATTAAATTCTGGCATCTCGTAGCCCCTTTATGCATGATTTGAGTCTCCATTAGTCATCTGTGGAAGGCCCTGTAGATGCTTACTTGTGTACTGACGTTGTGAATGTACACGGCCACCCAATGCGTCCTCTAGGAAGTCGCAGCTGCAGGTATTTGAGGCAGTGTCTGGACCCTCCTGGCACTATTTAGGCAACGTTGCTGCTCGGTGTGCGCACACTGTCCCTCTGCAGTGCTTTGCAGTGTCTTCAGACCCTGTTCTAAAATTGTGTCAACAGTGAAATGGTGGGGATGTGTCTTTCACATGTTTTGAGCTGATTTTTTTTTCTGGACCCTAAAGTAATAATGTTTATGTCCAGAATTGCAACAGTCCTCAGTTTCTGGCTTATTTCCATCTTCTTAGGACAGTGGTTGTCCATCTTGGCTGCCCCCCAGAACTACACATGGAGCTTTTAGGAGATGCAGAAGCCCTTGTGACACTTGAAATCTACTGAAATAATCTTCCAGGTGGAAACTTGGCACATTATTTCAAAAGATCATCCGGTGGTTTTTCTATATAGTAGCTCCTGGGGGTGCAGGACCCCCTGTGTAGACCTCCTGTACTGGCATCGTATCCATTTCTCAGCTTCAACAAATGCTTTAGTCAATAGTGCACACCTAGAATCTTTTCCAGAGGGTTGCTACTTTACTAGAACTCCAAGGAAATTACACTAAGATCACAAAGGTTCTACTGTAAAGAGTCCACTTACTAAATCATGTACATGTATTAAGTCATGTACACCTAAAAAGCTGTCTGAAGTTCTGCTTTGATGAAATCTGATTTAAGACAATGTGCAACCAGACTACTGCTCTAGAGGCTCATGTGCAGCCCAGGGAACTGTAAGGGACTGACGTCATGTTATTTCAACTACTAATCCAGTTTCCCCTTCTTCCCATCTGGAGCATACCCGTTAAGGAAAGCATATGTATAAGTGCATACACATGCGCACACAGACATACACATGCGTGCGCATGCACACACACACACACACACACAGAGGACACACACAGAGGACAATTCCTTTCTCTTTCTAAGAGGAAAACAAAGTGACACGCATGCAAACTTATCTATTGCTTACTGCTGCTGCATTTGTTGACCTGTCTTTGAGCACATCTCTTTTTATTTCCTAAGAGGTGTGGGCTGATTGGAGATTTTTGCACTTTATTTTGTCAATTACACACTCTTCCCCTGCCACTGCCAGATTTATTCTAATATATTATCTCAACCATAGTATAAAAGGCTTCCATTTCCTGCCACCTTTATTGGAGTTGCCCAGCTTTCTGCTCTAGTGTCTCTGCAAAGAAAACGAGTCTCACAGACATGCATGGTGATGACGTTCTATAGTTAATAAAAATGGAATCAACTTTGTACAAGGATCACCTGAGAAGTATGCACTGGAGAGAGACTTGGAATAAGATCAATTTGAGTCAAGGATGATACCAGGCAAAAATAACGGACTCAGCCTGAGAAGCAGAAATTTGGATGTTATCTAAGCCACCATGAAGAATGCATGTTCTTTGAGGAATGTTTCCTAGACTTCTGTTAGTCCCCCATATTCCAACTTTGCAAATGGAAAGTCTGATCTAGCTGAGTTACACCTAAGGATGTAAACTTAATCATGCTATTCTTAGATGCATGGTATAAAGAAGAGAGTAAATAATCTTTGCATAAAACAAAGATTTTTACTCCTCCTTCCTTGAAATATTTATTTTTACTATATTCGCTTGTTTTTGGCATTGAGTTTAAGAAGAGCTCCAAGAATTATTTGTAATTTTGTGACACTTGAATACAGATGTAAGGTGTACTGTGTACAAGTCTTTCTTCTTCTACAGGACTTCAAGCTTGTCCATAATATTGTTTCTTCCACTAATAAAAATTTCCGGGCCCCCAAATCTGCTGATTACACATATATTCAAGGGAGATCAGGAGGTAGAGTTGTCTGACATCAGAGTTTCTGTGCCCTAAAACATTCTGATTATCTGTATCATTTTGACTATTGAGACAGGCTTTTGAGAAAAGGGAAGCATAATCTGAAAAAAGTATACCTTTTTTAAATTATACTAATTTTAATCATCTTTTCCTTAATTCTCATGAGGAAAAAAATCTTACAAGACCAAATTTGAGTTATTATTCTTATGTCCTTACCTTAAAAATAGATGAATGACGTTTTTAAAGTTCATTCTGAAACTAGGTTAGTATAAAAAGACTTTGGTTATTTGTGCATTGTCTCTCTACGATCTCTTTCCCCTAAAACATCTTTTTGAATGATTGAATATGGCCTGGCTGACCGTCAGAGCCCCAGACGCATTTCTCCAGGCACCACTTCCTGCTCCGCAGTGACCACAATCAGGGCTTTGTGTCTGGTGGAGATCTGGGTTCTGGGGCACAAACGTCCTCACAGAGGCACTGCATTGTCCTGGGCAGCCAGAGACACTCCCTCCGTCAGCAACTCCCCTGAGCAGTCTTTGAAACTGACCTTATTCAGTTTCTGCTGGGGTAACTCACTCTGGGGATCTCCTGACTCACTTCAATGGATGCAAACAAGCTCTTGGTCTTTGACATGACTCTAGTTAGCAGAGCAGGGTTCGTGAGAGGTTAGCAGGACTTCTCTTTCAGGCTGCAGAGAATGCTCATAAGGGTTTACTCAGAGCTAAAGGCCTCTACTTCTTTCTGCCTGAGCCACAAGTGCCTTATCTGGCCTTCCTATATCTATTTGAGAATACAAAATTTATGTTGCTATAAATAAGAAAAAAGATTATATATTTTTTCTCTCTCACCAAGGAGCATATACTACGCTGGGAACAAGGCTAGCACACTTTAGGGGCTGTGGCTGAGTTTCCTCTTTTGATTTGACCCCAACACCACACTGCAAGTCAGTGACCGGTGCTTGAAGCTGTGCAGAATATTCTGGCACTTCAGTCGCTGACATGGTCCTGGCTGCTTCCCGGGATGCTCCTCCCACCCGTGCATGCTAACGGCTGCTAGGATGTTCGGTGAAGGCAGGTGCTTTCTGGATTCACACAATGAAATTTAGGCAAAATAAAAGAACCAATAAAAAGAATAATTCATGATAACAATGTGCCTAGCAGGATGCTGAGTAAGAATAAAATGATAAGATGATGTATGAATACACAGCCCTTGCACTGACATCATTTTTATGTCAGAAAACAGCCACTGTCTACGTCTTCCAGGTTTCTGTACGGAGCTCCCTGTGGAGACATGAAGAAGGGAGATGAAGGGTGGATAGCTAGAAAGGAGCTTGGATGCGGGCCCGGGATGGGAGCCCAGGCAGACAGCCCAAGCCCAGGCAGCACACTCACATTCAGCTCGTATACATATTCTGCAACTTAAGACAGGACTTGCAGGACTGACCCAGAACCGCTGTCCGCCCTACGAACCTCTGCCCGAGAGGAGAGCAGTGGGGTTAGAAGACAAGCATTTCCTGCATCCCGATCTGCTTATACACAGAAACATCTAAACCAGGTGGGAGGTACCAAGACTGGTGAAGGAGCCAGGCCCATGATTATGTAGTTGTTGAATGGTGCTTAAATGAAGGAAAAAGAAAATAGCAGGGCTACTGCTCTGGCAATTGTGAATCTTTTTGAGTCCTTGGAGGAAAGGGTAAGAGGAAAGACAGAGAGGAGTTATAAATCAGTGAAGAGGAAAAAACAAAGCAGAAGTTCGGGGCAAGGGGACTAATTACGACGAGGGCCCTACCTGTGAGAAGATGCAGAGCAGGGAGAAAGGCACTTAGCTCTGCCATCTACCTTTTTGGGTTTTAGGAAACACTAGCGAGAAAGTCAGTGCAATTAACAGGGTTGAAGAGGATGTACTATACGCCAGACTCCATGTCCCTGTCCTGAAGGGTAAGAAGGCGAAAGGACAGTCCTACCCTCTAGGGTTATTGCACTTTCAAGGGACGTAACACATACACACAAAATGATAATTTGCATCCCATTGAAGGAAAATCTAAAATTAAGATGCAAGAGGTAGGTGTGTGGGAATCTAAGAGAGTAATGCTTCCTTACGGAAGGCCTCATAGAGCTGGTGAGAGTATAAAAACAACCAAGACTTCAACAGACACAGATGAAGGCAATGGCCTTCCAGGCTGAGGGGAGAGCTTGGGCAGAATGAAGGATGAGGTTGATCAAGTGGCTTGATTTGGAAAAAGGTGAACTCTCTCGTGGCCTTGGGATGAAGGGTGCACGGTGAGCAACCAGCCTCCGTGAGAAGGCCAGGCCAGATTGTGCATCGTCCACAATGACAGGCAAGGAGATTTGATTTTATAATGCATGGGATGGGGCACACTCACTCTGACTAAATAAGACTGATAAGATCGGTCGTGCCTCAGGAAGATGAGTCTAGAAGAGTTATGCAGGATGCGTTAGAGATAGCAGTATCTGGAGACTGGGACTTGACCTTCTGTGTATCCCTTGTACTTACGCATGTCTTCTAAGAAGAGGCATGGGCTGCTTTTGAGCTATATTTTCATGGAGAAAAGCCCTGGAAGATACAGATGGTAGCTCCCCCAGAGCAGAAACAAGTGGGTCTATTTTCTGTTTAAAGATTTAGTATCCCTACACTCAGGACTTCCTCTTGAGGTAGGGTAGAAGGCATAAAGACAGGTAGAAAGGGGACAAGTAACTTTAAAATTGTACTTTCGAGAAAACTGCAGTTTCAGGACACAATCAAATGTACCCAATTTTACAATGTGCGCTTTTCACCCCTTAGCCTGTTTGGTTTTTTTCCTTCCCTGCTACTCATGTCTAAGAGTTTTAAAAGACACAATAAGTATATAAATTGAGGCTATGCCTTTCATCTTTTTTTCTGATATTATGTATTTACAAATTCCACAGACTTCCATTCCAGGAGTAGTTACTTTTCTAGAGTCAATGGTTTGCAAAAGAGCAGATTAAATTATGGACAAATAAAAGTTACAACGTCCACACACACAAGCCAAATGCAGGAAGAGTGTAGAACATCTGTCTATGCACTGGAGACCTGAAAGGTCCAATCAAGGCCTGGGAGCCCACAGCACTGTCCCGTGTACATCCGTATCTGCACTAAAAGGCTGAAGAAATCTATACTAGAACCAGGATATGATACTCACAGCAGTGATGAAGACCAGAGCTCCCCAAAACAAACAGCAGCCATCCCCGACAACAGCAAGGCCCCAAACTCCTTCTGCAATGAGAACAGCTGAGTTCCCTTTGGGAGAACCAGCCGCATGACCTTCTCCCAGGAAGCAGCTGGTCCCCATCTTCTGCTCCCATTCTCCTTTATGTTGTGTCGGCAATAACCTTTAGGTGGATCTTCTACACCCAGAACCTCATCAGCTCAGTTCAGGTGGGCGTTCCTGCTCAAATTGACCACAATAAGTCCACCACAACTCCAAAAACCAAATAAATATCCCCACTTCCACACCATGATATGTCTCATTCCCTGAGCACCTGCATTCTTTTGTGAGTTTGTACTTCCTTAATTCCGCTTAATAAATCTACCTATGCCTCTCATTGATGCACTTGGGAGTGTTTTTCTCTGATGAAAGTCTCCAAACCTGCTCCATTTTGGTGGGAACTCTGAGTTGAGGTCACTGTAGCCTCTTTGTAGGAGATCTCCTTGGATCCCATCTCATGACCCTCTTTTGTAATACAACCCAGTGTATGTGCAGATGTTTGCCTGGCCTCACCTTTGATGCCTCTGTGGATCTTGAGGGGAAATGGAACTTGGTGCAAATACTGTATATTGCAATAAAGTCCTTTGTGTCTGACCCAACAGAATGGTGATTTCTGCTATAGCTCATGAAGTCATGGCAAGCTACGTTCATAGTTTTTCATAGTTCATAGGAAGGTGCCTCTTATGCTTGTGTCTAGATGTCCCCCTAAGGCCCCTGCAGTCGTAGGTGGGGCTTTTTCAAAGGTGGCTGGATCTAGAGTGTGTGATTACTAAATTATTCCACTGATTGGTTTGGCATAGTTCTGCTGGGATCAAGGATATGATGCTAGGATTAAGGGTGAGAGTGCTACCCAGCCTTAGGGCAGAGAGCCTGGATAAAATATAAGTGGCAGAAAGAAGCTGCTAAGGTCCCTCGCTTGCCTTGCTGCCTTCTGCCTACTGTGAACAGTTTCTTCTCTGCAATGCAGGTCTGCCATGCCACCCTGCCTTGGAGCCAGGCAGCTATGAACTGAAATTTCCACAAACTGTGAGCTAAATCGGCCTTTCCTCTTTTTAACTTCAGGTGTTTCATCTTAGCAATGAAAAAGTAACTAAGACAGTGCCCTAAAGAAACTAACCTTTAATAATCTTCCTAATAAGGGCTTATTTTAGGACAGAGGATGTTTATTTTGTATCAAGGAATGTACATTTACATATGACCAGTTTTATCATGTCAAGAAATTACTGTCTTTATCACTAAGGTAATGTGGGCAGTAGAACGCTGCACACAAACCCATCCACTATCATCAGTTCATCCCTCATGTTTGTCTTGAGTTTTACTCACTAGCATTTTAGAGAAGAGTGATTCCAGGAGTGAGTGCGTTTCAGAGATTACTATAATGTGTAGAATCCTTTCACATTTTCAGTTTGCTCTTTCAAAATACCCAAATAAAACCAATGCCTTTTTTAGGTATCCCAAAATATCTTCTCTATTGTAACTATCCAGGTGTTTAGCAGCAGGATAGCATTTACTAGATAATCAGTATATATTTAGAACCTGAAAGAGCAGATGAAAGTAATTGAGATTCAGAATTAGATCTAGTTGGGAAATTTTTGTCTGTAATTACCTAACTCAACCCAGAAGATAGAATTGTGTTTAAATGCATTCAATTCATTGTCTTTATACAATACAGCTAATGCAAGCTATTTTGGGAGGTGTCTCTGTCACTTACTATTTGTGTAACCCTGAATCTCAGCATTCTTACCATGAAGTGACAGGGATAGATTTATTTATCTTTAGGTCCCTTCCAGCATTGGACCTCAGGAAGCCTAGTTCAATGAACTGATTGATATTTCTTTTCTGAATTTAAAATTTTTTTTTTTTTGCTTCTAAAAACATAACCAGAAAAGATAGTTCAGTTGGTAAGAAGGAAAGCTGAGTAGCCGAATAATGTGAATATGCTAAATAAAATTGTCAGATTTTCCAGTTTTCTATTAATTGCTTTGGAGCCCCCTTCTTTGTTTTGAAACACAGTTTATATGAGTTGGTAGAAAGTCTTTTAATTTTTCAGTAATTTTAAAATATATTTAATCCCTTCTCAAAAAGACAAAGAATAGATTTTTTTATCTCTTGGGTGTTGAAGATTGAACTTAGGTCCTTGTGCTTTTCAGGCAAGCGCTTTACCACTTGAGCTAAATCCCCAGCCAAAGAATAGATTTTGACAAGCGATAAAGATGATTTCTAACTACAATACAGAAATATATTCTCTGCATTGAGAATTTAGCTGGCATATATATTTTTTAAAACTAGTAATTAGCTATGTTTTACTAGAAGTGTGAAAAGTCAAGTAGGAAAATTATTCCTATTTGATTCCTATTTGATTATTCCTTCCATCGGAAGGAATAGCTTATTAATTGTGATTTCACAAAAATAAAAATACTTCATGTGGTGTTTCTCCAGCCGAGCGTAAAGACAGGCACATGGCTCAGTGAGCTCAGTTTGTAATCATCATGTTAAAGAAGCCGAGGTCACACAGCCTGCCCTCAGTGCCGTCCTCTGCCCTCACAGCCGCCTATGAATACCAACGTGAGTGGGGCCAGACTGTGTCAGTGGTGCTTGAGTTAGAACTTCCCTCACAGTGAAGCGCAGGAAGGAGGGTGTCAAGACCGCTTGGTTTTATTTACTTTGCATTCACGATTTGTTTGTCATTCAGGTGTAATTCAATTCAACAAATCTTCTTTGTTTTATATGCTCCTAAATATACGATAGGCATATATTGGGAAAGGGAAGAAAATGTCCAAATGGGAAACAGAACAAGGGAGGGGGAAAGGAACACAGGGACAGGAGAAATAAGAAATGGAAGGAAAAAATGGAAATGAAGCTTTTGTAAATAAGGAGGGAGGAGGGGGTGAGGGGAGGGGAATGGGAAAAAAAGAAGCAATAAGATATATCATGTACAGGTACAAATGCCCTATGATGAATGTTATCACTATGTACATCTAAAATGTACCATTAAAATAAAATAAAAAAAATATGATAGGCAAAGAGAATTGACAGTATGCTATAATACCTAATGTAGAGAAACTTATATAGTTTTAAATAAAAAATAGGATCATAAAATGGTGAATCAAGTAAAATCAAAATACAATAGAAATAATATAGAACAGTACAGCTAGATCCCCAGAGCAGTAGATTACATCTACATTTTCTTCGTACAACTTTATTCAAATTTATACGCATGTTCAGCGTTAGTGATTTCATCATTTCTAGAGCTATTTTCTGAATGAATTCGCTTTTCTCTAAAGAAAAGCATCTAAGGAAGTCCCATGTGATATCAGCCTAAAGGTAAGATCTACGTAGGAGTCTGTGTCTAGGTGTGTTTCTCTCACCCCGAGTCCTCATTTGTGGAATAGTGGGACATTAGGACAGTCTTCTTTCCTTGCCTTTCATTCTCTATGTGCACAGTTTTTACAAACTTCAAAATGCACTGATTGTATTGCTTTTTAATATGGTCTTTAGCAGATTGATTTTCAAAGCTATTTGATATTTGGAACTGTAAAATTATATTCTCAGGAATAATGATCAATTTCCCTCTCTTTTCTTTTTTAAAAAAATCATTATTTACTCCATAAATATACCTGAGCTGACTATGCTTTCATAAATTTTCACTTCTTTAATTCTTCTTTCTATTCACATCCGAATTCTCTATTTGTCTGACTTACTCTAAAGAATGTTCTTAGACTTACCTGAGGCATGTAAACTTATTCTTTAACAACTTTATTTCCTAAAAACAATGCTTCTAGTGAAAAGTTGTAAATTTAGAGAAAATGTTTTTATTTTGAATGGGAAAGGTTATAAGGTCGTGATGCAATGTATCCCAAAATAAAACATCCTAAAGCTGGATATGCTGGCCTACAACTGTTATCCCAGCACTTTGGGAGGCTGAGGCAGGAGGGTTGCAAGTTTGAGTCTGGGCAACTTAGCCACTTTGTAAGACCTTGTCTCAAAATAAAACATAAATGGCTGGGGACGTAGTGCACGTCAAATGCTCTGGATTCACTCTCCAGTAACACACATACACAATGCACTCATACACACAAAGACACATAACTTTTTTTTAATAGATAGAAAGATTCAGCTAGAAAACAATAACAGCAGTTTATATAAACAAAAGTTAATAAGTAAAGAAAGATAGATCATAAACAAAATTAACTTTGCTGAACATTTACTGTATGTACTAAGTTATGAAGATACATGACAGTGAATTCTGGAGATGGAAGAGTATGCGAGAATCATTTCTTGAATGAATATTTTTTTCTACAGTTTCAACATCAGTTTTTAAAAATTTGTGAGGGTAATAGTTATGTTGCACAAAACTTCCATTTAAAAATAATTACAGCCCAGAAAATCACATTGCAATAAGAGTTAAACACAAACGTGCTTTGAAGCTTCTGGAAGAAGAACATGTGCACGATGTTCTATGAAAAGTCATAGAGATTTCAAACTTTTCCTCCCACTCACTCCTCTTACATACATGCCCCCAAATGTTTTGCATTTCCCAAAATATGACACATGAGACAAATTTATTCTGTACAAGTTTGTTACGACAGATGTCTACGTTGAATAAACACATATATCTTTGCCTGAAATTGTAATTTCAAATTATTACTTCTTACAACATATATATTTAGTGAGTATTTGGGTGAAAAATCATTCTGGGACAAAAACAAGGAAATTTGAAAGCTGGCATAAGTTTACAGTCTGGTATTGTGACAAATAGTAAGTTTTCAGCAGTGATGTGAGGTAGCTCTCTACTTCCCATCATAGACTCCATCTGAGCCTGAGCCTTTCTTGTCTTTACTTTCCCATGTTGAAATTTTCCCTCTCTTTGAGTGTTGTGATATTTTATGTATTCTCCCTACTGTTTCATAGGAATTTTTATCTCTATGATATTTTTATCTCTAACACTTAAACTCATAGGCGGCCCAGCATTCTATTTTATTTTACTTTATTTGCACTGCTGCTAATGAATGCAGGGCCTTGCATATGCTGATCAAGCCTGTATCACTGAGCCTTACCTGTAGCCCAAGACCCTGGTCTCTGAGTAGTAAGTGTGTATGTTCACTTTAACTGCCTGGCTGCAGATGCGGGCAGATTTCTAGGCTATCTGTTCAATAGATGAACATAATAGTTGCCTGTCTGAAGTTATCCCAACAGCAATCAGTATCTGACATTTCGTATCAGTATCTGACATCTCTCCCTATCAAAATTATGCCTGATAACTTGAGTGGAAAAGTATCGTGATCAGAGATTTACTTTTCTTTCTTTGAATTTACCTAAGTTGCTGGTGGAATAAAATGCTACTAAGTTTCTCTTTGCAGTGATCTGAGGCTATTTTCTCTGGTACCAGATGGTTTTCTTTTCTGCTTGAGAATGAAGATGTCTGACGGGTTTGGTCAAGGCGTGTGTCAGTAAAGTTACTCTTGGGAAAGTCTTCCGCTTGACAAGTCTGTCACTGGGGCTGTTTATCTGGAGCACGTGTTGTGTCCTTTGATGCCTCAAGTTCACACATTAATGACATGAGTTCAATTTAAAATTGTTGCAGGGCTATAGGCTTAAAAACAGGAAGAAATTACACTCTAGGCAATGAACAGCTTCACTCTCCCTTTTCAAGATTCTAAAACGCACTTATAAACTTTAAAGGAAAAAGAAAGAACTATCTCACTTTTTATAGAACCGCTCACCTTGCACTGATTTCTTCATGTACTGACTGCCAATCAAGTTTTCTTGGAGACTTTCACATCGATTAAGACCCTATGCCTGAGAACACCCACACTCCCTTTTGCTAGGCTCTGGCCTACACTCAGTCACTGATAACCTCTCAAAACATCACACTGTACTACGACACTGTGTTCATGGTCTCTGTAGAGACAACCTGTCGTCAGTGCCATACAACATTTTAAATAATGAAAATGAGTTTGACCAAAGTCACCCATCTCTTTCCACTTCACATGACAGCTGATAGTCATTAGAAAGTGATGTGTCAGGAGGCAGCAAATATGATCCCAGAACAGTTTATCTCTTTGTAATTCCGATCACATAACCTTAGCTATCCTAGCACTGTGCCCAGACCTCAGAAAAATGATCCTTTTGTGGATCATCATTTCAGTGTTAGGAAGAACAGATGGACATTTTGGTGGAGGCAAATGGACACATGGACAAGGCATTGTCCTTCCAATTCATACTCATTCCTTCATGTTATACAACTGCCCCCCCCAAAAAAAAGCTGAATGCTTGTGTGCCAGGTGCTGTTCTAAGCAATTAAGGATTGTGATTTAATTTTGGAACAGTCCTATGAGGTAGAGACCTTTATCATCATAATTAACTTTGTATACATATGAAGACGCTGAAGCATAGAAAGATCGTACCCTGGTTCCACAGTCAGTAAGTGATAAAGGGCGGCTTTCAGAATGCAGAGACCACATTCCCAAAGCAATACCAACTCAGCAGTGGAAAATAACATCTCACTTGAAGATTCCAAGTCATCTCAGCTTTTTTATTTACTACTTGGCTTACAAGTTTGATATTTTCATAGGGAAATCTTAAACATATATGTTTTTCTTAAGTATTGGTCTTTTCAGTTGGATAAGCCACACACACGTGAAGGCTTAAAGTGTGCTTTCTGCATCCAGTCAGTCTAAGTCTCCAGATATAGCCAGTTAGTCTAGAGAGCCAGACTATAGAAATAACATAAATCAAGAGCATATGAACAAAAGAGATGTAACAACTTCTCCTGTTTCTTCTGATAAAGCTTAATGCCATTTCAAAAGAACTCTTAGGAAACCAATAATAGGAACTTCTTTAACTCAATAAAGGGCCCACAGAAAGAAGCTATAAAAAGTGTCATGTTAAATGGAGAGGAAATTGAAGCATTCTTTTTAAAAGTCAGAACGGTGATAAAGATATACACAATCTCCACTTCGTTTTCAACATTGCATTGATCTTGTAAGCAGTGCAATGAGAAAACAACAAGCAATGAAACATTTGGAGGAAAGAAATCAAGCAAAATGGAACTTTAAAAATAGGAGCCTATAAACATATGGCTGGAAGTAAGGTCAATGTATAACAGTAAGAATTAAGGACAGTTTTGTCCATTGGTTGTTCATAAGCACATACCTACTGAAATGAGCTCAATTATGTTCCCTTAAAATTCGTGGTTGGAGTCTTCACCCGTAATACTTCAGAATGTAACTGGTTGGAAATAGGGTCTCGAAAGCATGATTAAGGTTAAACGAAGACACCGGTAACCCCTGGGGGGTGTCTGGTGTCTTTATAAGAAAATGACACAGACATATGTAGAGGAAAAAACATGTGAAGACAGAGGGAGAAGTCGGTCATTTTCAGGCCCAGGAAAGAGACCTGAGAACTAAAGCAACATTGGGAATACCTTGATCCTGGACTTCTATCCTCCAGAACTGTGAAGGATACATTCTGTTGCTTATCAACAACAAAGTACCAGTCATGGTTACTCCAAGCACTCAGCAGTAAATCTAACAAAAAAGTGCATAAATACAAGTTTACCAAGTAAATTACTAAGTAAATTACAATCACTTATCAATGGATAAGTAGACTTAATAATATGAAAATATCAAGTCTTTCTAAATAATTTAGAGATTCAGTAAAACTCTAATCAAATCCCTAATAAAATTGAGAAAAATAAAGTTGAGGAATTTGATGAATTAATTTAAAAAAGATCTGTGAAAAAGCAAACGATCAAATATTAGGCTGAATATATCTTGAGAGGAAAAACAAAGACTTCTGACAGATATAAATATCTTTTATAGCACTGTGGTAATTAAGATAAAAATAGAAACTTGATGAGATAGCATATAACATTGCTTTAACTGTCGAACATTAAGAAGTAAGAAATTATCAATTGTTAGAGGAGATATGGATAAATGAGGGAATCTTTTTTTATTGCTGGTGGAGTTGTCAGTTAGTATGATAAATTTTGAAAACTATTTTAATTTAATTTTAAAGTTGGATATCTGCATTCACTACACACACACCCCGATATATATATTCTTAATTGCTCTGTTCATGTTAACAAACAGTAAAAATAACCCAAATACCCATAAACAAAAGAAATTAATATGTGTCATTTACTTTACATCTATTATTTATAATCCATACATTTATGATGCAAAGTAAGCATTAGTTTTTACCATTTACAGAGGGAGAATTTAAGGCTAAGTTCCTTGCTGAAGTCACATGGTAAGCAACTAAAATGGGTCTCCTGAATTCTCAAATTTCATATGCTCCCATCTCTAAAAGCTTTTTTTGTTTGTTTGTTTGGATTTTTGGAGATAGCATCTTGCTTTATAATTTGTGCTGGCCTTGAATTCACTAAGCCCAGGCTGGCCTTGAACTTGCAGGGATCCTCCTGCCTCAGGCTCCTGTGTACTGGGATTACAGGCCTGTGCCACCATACCTGGTTTGAAAAGCTTCTTAAAAATCTGTTTTCTTGTAATTTCCTTCTCTAACAATTTTTTTTGAATAATTATAGCAAAGCCAATAACCAGAACTGTTTACAAACTGCCATATGGCACTGCTATAGATTTAAGAAATGATTAAAATTGTAGTATTGAATTGGTTTTAAATTTTTGCAGCAAATCATTTAACCCATAAAATGTTTGTTTAGTTTTTATGCGAATACAAAGACAGATTTGCAAACTTAGCAGCGTAAGGACAAGTCCCTCTCTCAATCACGTAGCCTTATGTCGTTCAGAAATAAATTTTATCTTGTTTGAATTGCTGTAATTCTGATTGTTTTGACAATTTGTGTACAACTCATTGTACATTCAGGGTATTAAAGTTATTTCTATATGGAAAATTCCACAAAAATCCAGAATTAGATCTTAGACTTTTCATGTTCCCCGTATGCCACATGACAGAGGGCTACATGTAATCAATGCTCAAACACCAGCTTCACTAATGTATTTGTGAGCACAAAAGTTGACAGAGGACAATAAGCTTGTGTATCACAGTGATGGACACTGATAAAATCAAATCTTCCACTATAACTGGCTAAGGCTGAAGTATCAGTTTCCCATTTGTGAATTTAAATGGATTTATGTGGCTTAGGATAGAGAAAGAAAATGAGGATGTTGGCAAACAAGAGTTCGAGTCTTTCCTTTGTCATTACCATTTTTTAAAACTTATATACCAATCTCTTGGACCCTTTTGTAATTTAATGTCTTTCAGAAGAATCCCATTTCCTCCTCTGTGAAATAGTAATAATAATAGCATCTTAGTCATTTTATAGGATAGCCGCGTAGCTCAAATTATATAATGTATGTGGAAACACCATGTGTTAGTCACTTTTCTTTAGATGGAAAAAAATACACTACATTCTCATATTAAAGAAGAAAAGGTTTATCTTGGCTGGTACTTTCAGTTTTCAGTTCATGTTCACCAGGATGTTTCCAAGGCAGAAACATCCTGGCAGAACAGGAGGGAAAGCAGAGTGGGAGGGAAAGAGTCAGAGAGAAAGGAGCCAGAGAGGAGAAATGGTCCCCAGTGTCACAATCCAGTTACACACACCCCTCAACCAGGCCCCGCCTCCTAAATTTCCATCACCTCCCAGTAGTGCCCTCAAATGATTATCTTATCAACTGATCTATCAGTTACTGATGAAGTTAGTGCCCTGAAGGTTCAATCACCTTTCCCAAAGCCCCATCTCCATGGGCGGGATGTTTTAGATCAAAATCATGACATGCTGCTATGTCATTCTGAGTGATTATTCTGGGGCAGGGATGTAAAAATGGGCAGCTAGTTAGCAAATTCCTCTATCTTGAATTTAATGGATTCCTTCTACAGTCCTGACTTCTGAAGGAATGAAAAGCTGTCTCCTTTTGCTAATGGAGATGAATGTTCTGGGTGGTGCCAAAGATAGCGCTTTTAACAAAACCAAGAAGCATATCGAGGATTTCTAGGTTTGAATCACCTACTAATTTCCAGCTTCTCTAAAGAGTATCAAATAGTGTCTGCTGTGTAAAAATGTGGGGTGTCTGATAAATATAGATTTTCACAACATTGACATTTTTACACATAGATTTATTTTTTGATGTTATTAAACTTCACATAGAAACTCTTACCAACTACCATTCAGTTTGCACATTTACAAAAATAAATTTTTTATATATAATTTACATATTTAAAAACCAAAATTGAAACGAAATTTCTATAAATCTAGTCTTGAAAGCTAAAATTTCCATCTTCTAGAAGAAAGCATAAATGAATATTTTTACAATCTAAAAATAAGAAATAATTTCTTAGCAGAGCATAAAAAAGTCATAAATTATACTTTATGAAATTAAATATTTTTGATAGCAAGAGAATCTCATTGGGATTTGAAAAAGCAAGCCAACCAGTGGGAAATTATTCATAGTACATGTATCTGATGAATACTATGAATCTAAAATATGAAGAATGCTTACAATTCAATCTTAGAAAAGATACTATCATAAAAATAGGTAAAACACTTGGGAAAATAGTTCATAAAATATATAATGAATAATAGGCATATGAAAAACTGTTCAGCATTATTAAGTATCACTAAAATGTAAAGTAAACCCACAAGAAGACATTTCTACACCCTTAAAATGGGTAAAATTAAAAATTACTATAATACCAAATATCGGTGATTACCTGAAACAACTGGGATCTCCCATGTTGCTAGTAAGAATATAAATTTTACACCTATTTTAGACAACAATTTTCCGATTTCTCATTATTTTAAATGTAGAACTATCCTATGAGCCGGTAATTCAACTTTGAAGAATTTTCACTAGAGAAGTATAAAGAACTATACAAAGACCTTCAAAACAACATTTATAACATCTTCTATTGTATTAGCCAAAATATAGAACCAACCCAGATATCCATGAGCAGGGGAGTGGATAATAAATACACCGTGTTATATTCATATGTGTTGTGAATGATGGACTGATTACTTCTCAGCAATACAATAATCACAGATACATGTAACAGATGAACTTCAAAGACATTATGCTGAACTAAATAAGCTGAGCACAAAATCAATTTGTAGTAAGAAAAAAAATGGGCAAGTGGTTCTGCTAGAGCGTTGGAAGATGAAAAGGAAGAGGAAAGAGGGAAATTTGGGGACTAGTGAAAATAGTATATGCTGTTTACATTATTAAACAACTCCTTAAGATCAAGATTTCAGAACCAGTCCAGACTTCACGTAAGTTTAGTCATGCAATGAAAACAACCTCTATCTAAGCTATATCCGATAAACTCTGTAGCTGTGATTTGATTAGGAAACATCTCCCTGTGGGGCTTGCTAAGGTACAACATTGCAACAGAAAGTCTTGATGTCACTGAATATGTTATTTTCCAAAGTAAATTTTATGTAGCTTTTACTATTTTACAGCCATAGCCAAACAATTTTCTATTTCACGAGATTACAAAACTATTTAAAGTATTTATTTGAAGTGTATAATCAAATTATATTTTGGTAACCAAGAAGTCTTTTTCTCTGCCATTAATCAATTGTCACCTCAGCTATTTTAAAGGTTATAATAGTATTTTAATGTGAATGAATTTACTCTTAGAAATATATGCAATTATGCATGAATTAGAAAAAAAATTTTATGTACTCAACAATATGGTAAAACGTACATATTTTACAATTATTAAATATCAAAGATCTGTTTTTTACTGACTATGTCATTACTGTCTTAAGAAAATCTCATGTTATATGTTTTACAACTGAGCTTTTGTATTGGAATTTATTTTCCCTGAAAAATAATTACTTTTATTGTTTTTTCAAGCAAGTTCATCGATGTAAAATTAGAATTGGGGAAATAATAGTGAGTGTATGAGTAAACTAGGATATGTATACATATGTTTGTATCACTACATAAATGTATATATATAGATCTCTACCACAGAGTTAAGAATGCAACAGTTTTCATGTTTAACCTTTGTTACTTATATCAAGACAGACTGATTAAAACTACCTTTCTGGTATTTTCATAAAAATGAAATTATAGTATACTAACATATCAAAATGGAGTTAAGAGCTACATTTTACTTCAGTACAATGCACCAAAATTTTTATATTGCAGAGAAAGCCTTAGAGAGAGATGACGAGTTGCTGGTGAATTTCCCACTGACTAGAGTAGAGGTGGCATGGAAACGAGCAGTCATCGCAGTTCGTCAGCGAGTCGATGTTGTAGCAGACTTGAGGTATAATATAGGGACAAGGCTGAGCTTTGAAAAACGCTACAGAAGACGTATTTTGATGGTGGTGATAGCTCATGTAGACAAGCCATCGAGATTTAATCAATTAGTTTCCAGGTGACAAGGAGCGGAGATGAGGTAGAATGGCGTGTCAGTAGCATAGCAGAGTGGAAGAAATTGAGTGCTTTTTGATGCTTCTAGAAGTATGTTTTTTGAATGGCTATATCTTACAGAGAACCAAAAAGTCAGCAGTCTTGAAACATTTTGAGCTGCAAAGTTATGTCTTTGGAGAAAATAGCTTGAATATGACTCTCTCAGGTTAGTAGTCTAAGCATTCTTGACAATCTCTCAGGCTAGGCAAGGGGAACACAAGTCAGAAGCATGCTGTGAAATGCCAGCAGTCATTCTGAAAACTCTAGCTTGCTTAGGAGTGGTCCAGTTATTTGTTTTGCTGTTGTCTCACAATAGTTCTTCTAGCCAATGATCTCAAAAGTCACTATTTTCATCTCCACTTTTTGGCTTTTCCCATGGATGATCTGAAGAATACATTTAGACCAAGGCTGAGGGGGAAAAAAAAAAAAGTTCCTATGGAACTTTGGTTTCTGTGTAAAGTATCAAAACTCCTCCAATGGTAGGGGAGTATTTGAAGGCCTCTTGGCACATTCCCAGTCTACTATAGCTTTGAGACTGAAAGTTGCCTGCTTTTCTCTTGTGTCTATCTTTTTGTACCCCATTCTCCCTAAATCTTATACTACTTGTGAGAATTGTTTATGCAGGAGTAACTGAACTGGGTAATAGTTTGAACCCAAAGATTTCTTTAAAAAAAATCTCAGTACCCTGGTCCCCAAGCTTTAGTTTGGGACACTTGTTGCCAAAGGCTCAAAGAGGCTTCTACATTTACTGTCATAGATCTTTGGGGCAGAAGTTGCTAATGAACATATAGTGGACTATTATTTTCAGCCTTGTCTAGGGTCAGGATTTACCTTGGAATTATAAACTACATTTAATGAAATCTACCCTCATTTCAGATGAAAATGAAGTCAAATAAGAAAGAAAAAAAAGTAATCAACTCCACCTTTAACACTCAGATGAAACAACTGTATAATTTAATATGGTTGTTCACAATTCAAATTTTTATTTTGCTAAGAGGATATTGTATATAAACCCGCATGTGATTGGCAGACCATTTGTCACTAGTATAAAATGTGTCCTCAAAACTTTCAAAAGTGAAACTTAGGATGAAGAATTTCTGCAGTTATAAGGTGCAGCCTCCTGCGTGACAAGCTTATTTCATGTCTGAATTGTTTATCGCACTTAGAATTCACTCCTGTAGGCAGAATGGAGTCTGTCTCTGATCCACTATCATTTTCATCAGGGGGCCCTCTGTCAGCACTGTAGTAAATAACTGATGGCTATTAATAACACAATGGCCATCTTCTGTATCTCTCTGCCTTCAACACAGCTGGCCTTTCTCTGAGGAGCTGCAGGGAACACACCCAGGGCCACAGAAATTCCCACGGTAGTGACTGGGTAGAGTGGCTTCTGTGCCACAGAAAAGCAAGGCTATTCTGGACACAAAATTTTCATTGACTCGAGAAATATACTGAGCTTATTTTGAGTTTTGGTGTCTGTAAAGTGAGAGGGAATTAAGTTATAAGCTTCAGTGAACCAGCAAATATTTGTTGAGTTCTTCTACCTTTTGAACTACCTCAAGTAACCCAACTTAAAGGAGTGTCCCCTTTCCCTCCCTGTAAAGGCTAAATGGTATTTTAGAAGTTAAGATCCCAGTGAAAGGAACAGGCAAATCGTCAGTCACAAGCACAGCAAAGCAGTGTACCCTAAAATGAGCAGGTGACTCTGTGGCTTTAAGAGGAACCTTGTGCTCCATGCAAGTGGGCTGGGAGCAAAGGACACCAAGAGTATTGTACCTTGAATTTAAGAATACTGTACGGTTCTTTGCAGATTTTCCCCTCATCTTCAAGGGTCTTCCAGAAAATAAGAGCTCCTGTTGTGAAGGAACATTTATGTAAAGTTCAAATTTTTCCAGTTTTACTTCCAGCTTTTCTTTTCTTTAATTTAGTTCAGAAATTTAAATAATTGCTTTTTGTTACAAAAAAGGATTTATAATGTGATTAAAATTTTATAAAATTACTTACATCCTTCTGTCTTCCATATATATGTACAAGAGAATTTTTAGAATTATGATTTTCAAATATTAATGGAGGTTATTTCAGGGTACTGGATTTATATATTTTGTTCTTTACAAGGAATATGAGTCATTTTTATAAGAGTAACATTATCATTCTTAACATAAAAGAATATATATAATGCATACAATTAAGAAATATTTTTAACTGTGAAAAGCAAATTTTATCCTTGTTACTTTTGCATTTGGGTTGTTGTCTTAGGCAGGAATAAGTGGATATTCAATGAATAGGATAATTTTGTGTAAATACGGACTCTTGGTAACTTGGGGTTGTTGAAGAAAGAGTTTTTATTTTTCTAGAATATTACGCTAGCTTTAAATTTTAGTAAACTATCTGATGAACTTCATTTTTACCCAGTCTGGGAGTCTTGTAGGAGTTAAGTATTATTGTTATGAATTCAAATTCACAACTACCACATACTCCATTTAAAAACTATAAAGTAGGAATTATTTTTGTCCAGGTTATTCCTTTTTAAAGTGCTTGCTTTCTTTTCCTACTTATATACATTTTCTTCATCTTTTTAGCTGAATTCTGTAAAAGGAAAAAATCTAGGTTATTAAGACAAATTCTATTTCATTATTTTCCAGTAGTATATTTTTTGGCCTTGTTGAAGGATAATTCAATAAGCAAGTAATTTGCTATTTTTTCTTTTTTATGATCATCTGCTTGCAATATATAATAACTATGCTCATCTTAGAGAATCGGTACACGTACATATTGCTTCTTGATCATTTCTACTTCTTCCTCTCCCTGCCTTCCCACCTGCCTCCCTCTCTAGATCCCCTTCCGCCACCACAAAGCCCACCTCTCCATTTCCTAATGTCTATCTTTTATTTGCTCCTGAAATTATTTATATGTTTTGTATTATTCTATTAAGCAGAGAATAATTCAAGAAATTAATACAATTGCTGAGTATAAAAACTGATCCCTGTGCTCACCAGAAGAATAAAGCGTAATGGAAATGATTTTTTTGCCCATTTGACTCTATTCGTAGCTTTATATTCTTTCATAAACTGTATGTATACATTATGATAAAGTATCTGAAAATATTAAGTAGTATTTATTGAATAAAAGTTGGATGATAAAGCCAATTCAGTATTCTTGATTTTTATGAGGGAGTATAATTACAGGTCAGCCAACATTTTAATTCATTCAGAGTCCATTCATTAGAGTTTATTGGGCCTTTACCATTCAGCAGGTTCAATGTGAGTTCAGCACTGAATAAGAGAACACCCCTGCTACATGGAGCTTACTTTTCAGCAGGAAAGAAAGCCAAACAAATTAATCATGTTGTTTGAGGTACCTGGAAATGCAAATGAAATTAAAATTATTGACCTGTATAAATGTAACCAAAAGTTACGTGGAAGAAGAGATCTGAGGAGAAGCCAGAGCTAAATTACATTGCAACACTGATGAATGTAGAATACAAAGTAGAACAAATAAAAAATAATAGCAAACCTTTATTTTGGATCATGTGCCATGTTACATTGCTTTATTTTGTGAGTTATCTCTTCGAAAGGCTCAGTTACACTCATTTTAAAGATGGTGAGTATAGGGATAATTAGTTACTAAAACATTTTCTGGTCTTAGAAATTTGACGTTTATCTTGAAACAATTATATATTCTAACTTGATGACCATTTAGGTTAAAGTTTGTTTTTAAAAATAAAGTAGGTTTGTGAAAGAAATTGAAGCATTGCTACCAGTAACAATGTTTTATCTTTTATTTCCTTAAATATTGCCAAGGAAATTTGTCCTATTTGGAAATGGGCAAAAGTGATCTCTGGTGTCCCTTTAGTGGGCTGCTGGGTACTATCTAGTGGGCCTTTGGGGGAATTAAGAGATTTTATAGGAATGTGCACCTCTGATTGTCTTTCTGTTCACTTGAATCATTTACTCCTCTGCGGGGGTAAAACATTAAGATGTAGGAATAGAGTGTAATTCAAATTATTCTTGTCCAGGTCTGTTTATACAAAAGATGACTCCAAGCTTTACATTTAGTTACTCCATGGGACCCCATATTGCCTGGTAAATATATGTTAGCATGTCTAATTCTATATGTATGTGTGTGCCCATTCTTCCAGTTCTCTACAAATAGCTTCTAACAGCCAGTTTCCTCACTAAAAATTAATTAATTAAATTAATTGTTCATTTTAAATTTGTATAAGCCATGATTTAGTGTTTAGAATATCGTTGCTAAGCAGTGTAAATACTGACCAAAGTAATACTTGCATTTTGGAGAAGATAAAGGTTATTCTTTTTGTTTTGTTTTATTTTTAATAATATAAAATCAGATTCTTCAGAAGTTTGTATGAGTTGAATGTAAAATTAGACCCCTGGTTTAAAGGGTTTATTTTATGATTATTTACATTTGTATTTGTTTTCATCTCTTTCAATATTTTCCCTCTATTTGAGAGAGAAGTCAATGGATTCTTCAAGCTATGGCATGGTGAACATAGAAAAACTAGGCAATAAATAATTGATAGACTCTGGATAAATTGAAATGTAGCACATCTTTATGATTTTACCTAAATAAGCTAACCATACTTGAATAAATGGACTGGCCCTAAAATGAAATTTACAACCTTTATAATTGTTGCATAATTTTAAAAAATACTTTTGTTCATAATCTCAGAGGGTTAATGTATCACACCATGTGTTTTTAAAAGGCACCAAGAGATTAAACTAGTTTGAATTCCCCTAATTAACAGTGAAGAGCTTGCAATATTTCTGGTCTCTGCTATATGATCAGATTGTGCTGGCCTTTTTTTAAAAACAAAATTATATATATATATGTGGGGATTATGGATGGAATATCATGCCTGCCTTGTCTGCTTTTGCTCAGTGAGCGCAGGTTACTGGGCCAGGTGGGTGAGCAGATTCTTTTTCACTAAATAATGCAACCATTGCTAGCAACACAGAAAAGAATAAGGAGCTTTTGTTTTACCAGCTCATGCACAATTTAGTCATTTTCATAATGTAAACAAATTTTAAAATATGTTGGTTTTCATTTGCTCCTCTTTTTGTATCCTTGGGACCATTCTGGATCAAATTCAATTTTTAATATTTTTTGATGTGAGCAGAGAAGTGAAGAGCAAGACATTCTCAACAGTTTCACGAAGAGGATTTCTTTATTACTCCCTATAGCTTTGAGATTTTGCAATGAGGGACGGGTAAAAGTTAATAAATAATAAAATCTGGTAACTTCTTTCTTCTGACAATCTGAGTAAAACAGGAGATTAATATTTTCATGAACTATTGCTATTTTCAGTTATGGAATGTCGATTTAACGTTTCAGTTTTAAGATTTTTCCCAACTCAAACAGTGTCTCAAAATCTCTCACACTGATGTTTATTAGCAGTGTAACTTGACTGTCTATGTAGATGGAATGACTAGGAAATAGACTTCCAATATAATCACCAAGAAGGGAGCAAAGTATTGAGGTCTCTGGTAGACATTCTGGTAAGGAAAGAAATAAGAAGAATCTGGGCATGACAAGGAAGAGTAATTATGTCAGTTACTGCTTTTTTCCTTACTATGCCTGGAACTAAATGAAGAAGTAGGTGTCAATGGTGTATCCTTCTTCCAGTTACTTGTTTACTAAGAATTGAAGAAAGATATGAAACAAGTATAGGATAAGATCTTGGAAATAGTAAGCTTTTCCCCTGAATGTGCCATTTTTCCTGTAGGAGGTTTTTTCCCTTGATAGCCCGGAGAATCTTGTCTTTCCTAGGTAGTGAGGATTCCTTTAAATTTCAAACTGTTTAGTAAGTTCATTCCTAGAAGTTAAGTAGGTTAGCTTCTAGAGATGGAAAATGTGTTGTTAAGTCAGTAAATAAAATTTTTTCAGATTTTTTCAGCTGAAGTTTTTCTCTGGCAGTAGGTAGGATTATCTTCTGGCTTAAAAATAATTATCCTCTCAGGACATGGTGTCTGATCTCATATCAGGACCAAAGCAAGATAGAACAAGTGAGAAGTTACTGGTATTTAATTTGTATTTCAGATTATGGAACGGTCTGTGAAACAGGCCTCTGTGCATGAGGTGTGCAAAATACACACTTTGAGACAAAATGCAATAACTGGGATTCTTTTCTCTGTGCCTTCAGAGGCTGAGGACAGGCCCACCCTGGTGTGATAGGTAAATTCTATATCAACATCTAGAATGCAGTTCTTCTTTGGAATTAAAAATCCATAAAAAGAGATTCTGAGGTTTAATTTTACACCAATAGGTACACCCTGAGTTAATTTCATGCTGTATTGAATTTTGACTTGGCAAATGAGTGATGGAAGTAAAAATCACAAGGATATTTAGCTTTAAGAGAACAAATGGTTTCCAACTACTTTTGGTGTAATCACTTGCAAATGCTCGATACACTAATGTTACATGACTAAATGAAATAAACTTCTCACAAGGCTAATTGCCTACAAACTACTATTGGGAATTAAAGTCTCCAGAGTTCTTTTGGTCTGAACCTCCAGCTCTACTGTCTTCCCAAATAAAAAACTGACATGTAGTTCAAGTTCAATAGTCTCCACTAGTCTCCATTGTGCATTAATGAATATTGCTTATTTTACCACCTAAAGTATTAAAAACATTATTAAAGTTGAAAAGGGATAGAGGAAATCAGCTCAATAAAACATAGGCTTCTACATTTTGCCTTTTATTATTTTTTATTTTTTAAAAATTTGGAGTATGGTGCAATCAGCTCTCTAGTTGCTGATTTTATTCAAGTAACTCAAAATGGAATAATCTAAGAAACTTAACTGAACCATCTTTCATTTTGCTGTATCATAGAAGCAGGGAAAGGTAGAGGATGGTCCAAAGTGATAAAGTTTTGCATGGTTTTGTATCATTTCAAATTTAATTATGCAGCCGAATAATGCAATATTTATAAGTAAGCAACACTAGATTCCTAAGACATCTAATTATTTAAAACAAATATTGGTGTCCATATATCTATATATTTTCTCTACTATAGTATAATGATAGAGAAATTGTGGTCCAAAGGCCATCATGCTGAAAGCAGAACTCTTTGGGATGGATGATGTGCTTTCTGACTGGTTTCGTTCTAGATATTTAGTCTATCATTAATGTTATTGTGTGACACTCATAAAACTGTCAACATGCACTTTCAAAGAAACTAGTTGTGATTTAAAATGATATAAGAATCACATTGACAGTATTTTCTAACTATATATTAGAATAGCAATGGAAAGTGTCAAGTTTGGGTCTGTTCATTGTTTTTCCCTATGACAGAAAGTTGTGCAGTTTTCTGAGTAACATTTAATGGTTCTGTCCACAAACTCATTCTCTATGAGTGCTTCCCGTACTGTCCCCACAAATAACAATTACCAGGTTACCACCGACTCCAACAATAGGACCCAAGGCTTAAGAGTCTTTTTTAAAGGTTGTATGTACTGTACTTAAAATACCACACTTTCTCTAATAATTCTCTAATAATTGCAGAAGCCCAGCCATTTCCTTCTCTAATACTAGTATTGGGTTGCTTCTTCTAGTGAATCTGATATGGTTCATTAGCAAATCAAATGCACTACTAATTCCATTTACTAAATGTGATTATTTAGTAATCTGCATTAAGAAGAGCGAATTTTCTTGAACAGCTGCACACAAAAGCACAACTTCAGTAGTATCTTAAGGTAGATGAAATAATAACCTGCAAAGAGGTTTTTGTTTTTTTTTTCAAATCAGGTCTTAGGGTGTGACAACATTGAAAACACAGTTTTATAATAGCATTTTACTAAGAGAAGGGGAGAGAAGACCAGGAGGGATGGAATCTGGCACTCTGATCTCGAAAGGATGGATGTTACTCTGTGGGTCAGCCAGGTCCATGAGTCTTATTCTCTCACCTGAGTTTCTGATACGAACTGGACTAGAATATTTGGTGATCATACCCTTGAATTAACAGGCATCTGGGGTGGAGCTCCTTAGAGGTGCTGGTCAAGACAAAGCCATAAGTGTTCCCAATCGAGGTTGTTCTCTTATGGCATAAGCCTTACTGGAAAGCTCCACTAATTTTGCTTGGGCACGAACTAAGTTAATTTATCTATAGGACTAAGAAATGCCTCAAGGCATCATTTTAGATGTTTTCTAATAACATATTTTCAAAGTAGCGATCATGATCTCAAATTTTTAGGCTACAGAGTTTGCCCATCGTTTAAATATAGATATAAGTTGTTGGATATTTTAACTGTGACTTTTTGTCTTAGTGAACCATTTGCAGTGTATCTACTGTGCAGTTGTACAATTTAACTCCTTAGGTTATTTTGTGTAAATTTCTGTTTCCGTCTCTAGATGGGATTTGTTTTAGTATGCAGTAGTCATAGAGAAAGTAGATAATATAGGAACCGCAGCAGAGAGAGAATTTTCTAGGAAAAAAATTCTGAAAATTTATCTATAGCCCTTCTTCTTAAACTTTATTATTGTTACATAAATCATTTCTGTTCTTGATAGATAAAAGTATGGGCAAAAATAAGAGATAAATAGTCTTATCAGCTAGAAAAACACATACTTTTGTCTGTTTTTTTCCCAGGCATTGGTGTTATATTTCTCAGTCCATTTTTGTTCTGACGGTCAAAAGGTGAAGAAGGAAACAAAATGTGCCAACTAGTTTTCTGTGTTTGTTGCAGATTTTCTATGAGTTGATGAAAAAGTAATATTTGAATAGAAAAAATACTGCACTATTAACCTGTTACTTTAAAATGTAGAAAAAAAAAACAAAAAAAACCCTTCAAAATGTAGAACATTAATTAGAGAAGGCTCAGTTTTCAATTTACGAAAGAGGAAACAGCATGTATTTTATATTAAATATCTAATAAATTAATGGGCCTATAATTTGAGAAAGAATTCCATTCTGAGAACTTAGATAAACTATAAAAAAGAGTACATCTAAGTTTGCCTAAGCAAATGAAAACTTATCTCTAGTAATAAAGTTAAATAAGCAAGTTGGGAAACAGCTCTTCAGAGTGGTCTTTAAATAGACTGGGTATGGAAAATCTCTCTAATGTAGACAAACTGCTGTTTTTCTAAGTTTCCCCGAATGACTGCATTTTACCCTTTCAAGGATTTAAAATTCTGCATAAACTAAAGCATGTGTGATATTAAAGATTAAAGTAGATTAAAGACGGCAACAAATTCTCCACTACCCTGCCCATTAAAAGGTTGACTCTGAGTTGAATCTATTGACCAACAGAACAGAACTTCAGAGAAAATATAAGAGCAATGGCATTCTGAGACTTCTGAAACTATAAAAATGCCCTGCAGTTTCACTTTGGTTTTTTTGGAACATTCGCCCTGTAGAAGTCAATGCCATCTAAGCAATGCAGCCTCGACGCTCCATGCTGTGGGAAAGCTCACGCCAGCCGCGTGGAGAAGAGCAGACACCTCACCAGCCTCCAGCTACTTGTCTGTTCAAGCCCAGGTGCCAGCAGTGAGCGAAGAAGCTTTCCAGCAACTCCAGCCTCAGCTGCGTGATGTATGCGCCTTATGAGGAACCCTCAGCCAAGCACAATAACCTGCACAGTAGCGATGAGAAATTAAGCTACCAAGTTCGAGAGCAGATTAGCACACAGTAGTAATTAAGCAATTGGAACACACGTAGGTTGTAACTAAAAAGGACAAACCTTAAACAATTTTTAGTTAGCTTTCTGTCTGTGACAAAATACTTGAAAATAACAACTTAAAAGCCAGAAGGTTTCTTTTGACTCATACTTTCACAGGTTTCAGTCCATGGTCACCTGGCTCCACTGTTTTCAGGCAGAAACATTATGGCAGAAGGGCATGGAGGTGGAGAAAAACTACTCACCTCACAGTAGCAGGAAGAAGAGAGAAAGCCCGAGAGGAAGGGGCCAAGCAAGGCATAGTCCCGAAAGGCACATGCCTATAAACTACTTCCTTCCACTGACCCTCATCTTTAAGTTTCCATCACGTCCCATCACACCATCGAGTTATTAGGGCCCTTGTGTTATGCTCCATGGGTGGCAAACCTATGGCACGGTGTCGTTTATTTTTCTTTTAAGACCTGCCCCATGAGGAAATGTGGGACGGGCATCTGCAGTGCCAGTGTAGATGGCGCAGCCCCGCTATGGGCCTGGCCTGCAAAAGCTGAGGGTCCTCTGCTGCCAGCCTTGTGGCCCGGGCCTGAGTCGGCTTGGTGATCAGGTGGTCCTCCAGGTGGCCCTGTCCACACCCAAGCCTGGGCACTCACAGCTCTGGCCACAGTGGATTTTCATATGTGCTGTTGGTACATGTTTCCAGATACAGTAAATTATTCTTGGAGGAAAAAAAAACCAAGTTGGAGATTTAGCTCAGTGGTAGAGCACTTGCCTAGCAAAAGTGCAAGGCCCTGAGTTTGAGCCCCAGCACCATGCTCCTGCAAAAAAAAAAAAAATAGATGTTAAAGTATGAGTTGTTTTTTCTAAACTAAACCCTCAGTATTCAGGTTTAATTGTAGTGTTGGCACTTTGTGATGAATAAATGGGTTTTGGGTTGTAGTTTGGGCCCTTGTCTCTAAAAGGTTCGCCATCACTGATCTACTCATATTCCAAAGCCCCACCTCCAGATATTGCTGCACTGAGGATTAATCCTTCAGTACATGAGCCTTTGGGGAACATTCCAGATCCAAACCATAACATTGGCTTACTGGTTTCATGGCATTTTCAGTTTTATTATCTATATAAAAGCAAATGAGTGGGACAAAATGATTTCTAAACTATTCCACAGATATATAATCCTATGAGTTAATAACTTGGAATCTGTACCTGGAAGTCCCTGGTTGTCTCTATATCCTAAATCCCTTAGGCTCCTAGGTACCATCATAAGCAAGTAGGAAAGATACAAGGAAATTGTGAGCCCCATTAATATTGCCTAGACTGGTTCATATATTCTTCTAATAACTGAACACAACTCTCTAGACAAATAAAAATTAAATAACATCAATATGCATTATCTCTCTTCTTGAAAGTAGAAATCATTGCTCATAGTTACATTTCTCTTCCTGGGACAAAATTCTTGATATCTACAAGTTAAATAAAGGTTTATTTTGGCTCATAGTTCATAGAAGTTTCATAATTATAGAAGTCCATAATTGGCTGGCTCTAAAGCAGAGGGGCATGGCACAGGGACATGGCAGAGGAGAAACAGCTCACAGAAAGGCAGACAGGAAGTAGCAAGCAGCAGCAGAAGTCTGCTTTCTTTTATCCCATCCCAGGCTACAAGTCTTCTGGGTGGTGCCACCCACATGCAGGATGGGGCTCGGTCTTCAGCCATAACATTCAGCCATAACATTTGTTTTAGTAAATAACCTTTTCTATCCTGAAGCAGTGGTCTCCATCTGCACATTTATATCACCTGTAAAGTTTGCTAGAAGTATTACTATCTTAGACATCTCTTCATAAAAGATTCTGATTTAATTCATCTGGGTTGGGGTCTCAATATTGCTATTATAAAAGCTGCTTGTGTGGTTTTAATATTCCAGAGGTTTTCATTGGCATGCCTATATCAGAAGTGACTTTTGTAAGTTATTAAGCTGGTAGTTACTCTGGTGTCAAATTGGAAGAACTAAGAACTGTGCAAACTATGCAAGTTCAGCCTGCCTGAACCATATTAAATTCTTCTAGGCAATTTTCTCATATTTCAGAAATAAGTCATAGCTAGAAATTTGAGATGATACGCATTTACCTGTAAGTTAAGTTCATATATCTCACTTACTTGTGATGTAGACACCAGAGATATATGTCAAGAGAAATGATTTAAATGTATTCAAGGGGTGGTGGAGCTTTAGAACATAAAGCAAGAAGAAATCAAGTGCTAATCTTAGTTTGCTCTGAAAGTGGGTAAAAAGAAAAGAAAAAACCAAGCCTCATTAATCACTTCATAATGATTTTATTTCAAAAGCAACGTAAGGCAACAATCTGGTGGCTGTGGGGTGCCCTGAGCAAACTAAGGTGATTCTAAACAAGGAGAAAGGCTTAGCCTGCTTCTCTATGAGGAAAATGACAAGGCTTCCCATTGCATCACTGCTCTGTCAATGTGGATGTAATTAGATTGTTCTTTAAAAATGCACTGCAAGACGCAGTACCTGTCAGAATAGTGGCCACTTTGCTTCTTAAATCATAATCATGAACAACTCTGTTATGCAGGAGCTGGCGTATTCTGAACTGGTAAAGTCAATATCTAAATTACAAGACATGTTTCATCTGTACCTTACGCACCTGCAGCACTAGATTCTAGACATAGTACCTACAGATTTGATTATGTGTCAGAGTGATGACTTTATTTAATTTTGATCGATGCCTTCAAGTAGTACACCTTAGTTGGATAGTTGGATACAATAGAGAAAATACAGAAATGTTCTGGCTCTTAATACTTTCATTTCTCCTGAATATGGCTTCTTTATGATTTTGGATCTTTTTTTCTGTCTGTTATTAGTTGATAGGAACTTTTGGTATACTTTTTAAGAAGGTAGAGAACTCACCAGAAATTCATGACATTATAATCTTCTGCAGGTATTAATTTTTAAGTACACGTCAATGCTGTATATTCTTCTGAACTTTTCCTTTAAGTGTATACAACATGGCCAATGGTCTCACAACAGAAGGAGAGTCATGCCAGTACTTTGAGGCAATAGAACCTTAGCATACGCATTGCCTCAGAGATGGAATGTATTCCGCATACTAGAATTTCCACATTTTTGAAACTCAGCATCTTTCTTTCAACATTTGATTAAGTCCTTGCCTATTTGGGTAAGTCACTTAGTTAAAGGGCTTTACAAGTCATATTTTGCCAACATATATTTGATATTTAATATAAACAGTGCTACTGTGGGTTTTCTTATAAATAAATGAGCAAATATTAGTTAAGTGTTATGTTCTGTATCTAGATCTGTGTTGACATCCGAGTAATATTTCCTCCTAAGAATATTTAAAAGATGACCTACTTCTGTTTCCCTCACTCTCAAGCCAAAACATCATGGAGGTATTTTTTTTTTTTTATCTGTTACTCCCCAGGCAGTAAAGCAGAAGCAGACCGTAATCATTACCCTACATGTACTTATGCGGAAAACAAAACATGTCAGATGTGAATGGTCCACTCTACAAATAATGTGCATTCTTCTATATTTCCAGTTCACCAGACTTTGGTCTATTTTAAAGTAGAAGAAGTATTTTTATTTTTTCATTATACTGTCACAATAAAGGGATGGAGAAGAAAATGAAATTTAACCTAAAGCTACTTTTACCACATGCTTATTTGTAATTAAACCTCAGCAAAGGTGAAAGCACACATCAGGGAGCAAGGGATATGTCCATTTCTCTAATGCAACCACTACTGCAAGACAAGGACATTTACCACTGCAGCCTCAGTGGCTTTGCTGGGAAGAAAGAAAACTTGTGCTAGTATTGTACCTTGGGTTTGAGAGTCGAGCTTGTCCAAATGCACAGTGAAGCTCTTTTTGAAATTCTCGTTATGATGAGCTTTCATGCTTCTTTATAAATATGTGTTGTCACTTATGCCCTTTCCTTGTAAAAGGTTTAAAGCTTGTCACAAATAGCAAATGCAGCTAGAAGCCAGAGACCACCTACTTGAGCAAAGGCAGGCAAAACAAACAAACAAGAAGAAAAAAAAAAGAAAAGAAAAATATGAGACTTCTCTAAATTGAAGAGGAAATAAAATGAGTCAATTTTGGGAGCACTATCTACCCATAGCGCCACTGTAAAATACATGATCTTCAATTCCAATTCTTTTTCCCTGTTTTTAAATGTCTTGTCTTCATTTGTTTTCCTGGGGATCCTGATCATATATTATGAGTTAGAAATTAAATGTGAGGGTATTATTAAGCTTAGCTGCTGTATTGTTGTGAATACTGACAAAAATACAATAATGATCATAAATATCATCAAATTCTGGAGTTGTATATTTCTAGAACCATAATATCTTAGAATTGCAATTGGCCTTGGAGATAATCCAGTTGTAATCTATCACTTTCCTCCTGAAAAAGGAAAAAAATAAAAAATTGAGGCCCTCTAGTGAAGTTTTCAGTCACGCTTGTGAGTAAAATCATAAATTGAGCTATGTGATGGCCTTATATGGCTCCCAGAGCTCTTTGGCAGGACTTGCCTTCTCCTGAAATGTACATGTGGATGAAAGGTCCTTGGTTTAAAACACAGTAACTGGAACATACATTTGTTGATTGGATTAATAAAACAAAATGTAATCTCTGATAGAATGCCTGGAATGGCTGCCACTACAGGTATTTTTATTGTGATAAGACCTTAGAGTTTCAAGCACTTCTCAGGGAAAGGTAACATATAAAATTAACAGATAATGTAGGAAAACATTATTCTGAGCCTCTATCTGAATTAAGCTGTCTATAAAATGTTATTAACTCCCAAGCAAATTTTTTATCAGTCTGAGGCTAAATGAAAATGTAAACACATAGAAATAAGATGAAATTGCTTAGAAATATTAAAAATTCTCTCAGTTTCTCCATTTCTCTGAGATGAATTCTTTCCACTTTTCTGATATTAATATATCTATTGTCTTATGAGAACATGCTCTTACCTGGAAGGTTATTTTTCTCTCTCGTCACCATTTCCTTGGGAAAAAAAATTGACAACATTACATTTCGTTGGTAAATGAAGGCCACAGTTTGGTACTTCTTGACCTCCACACATTGGATGGCTTTTGACATGTCAAAGAAAGGTGCTAATGAGTGAGCAGGAAGGCCCTGTACCCACTGCTGAGGTTGACAGGGCAGGTGATTTAGCTGTATTCAAAAGTCGTGGATCATTATAAGCTGCCACTCTTAGTTATAAAGCCACAGCCCCGACTGTCCAACTCACACTACGTCCCAAAGGATTCCTTTTCCGCCATGTCTTATGACATACTCTTTATCTAGCTTACCCTCTATTCTATTCTGGGTAGTGTAGATAAATGTCCAAGGGGTGAATCAATAGATGATTTTATCCTTCCTGTCCATCTGAGACACCCAAAGCCAAATAATGAAAATAAGAAAATGAATAGAACTGTCATCAGTGGTAGGCAGAGTAATTAAAACTGTATGGTTTCGCAAGACATAGGAGCAGAATTTCCCAGACCCCACCAACCTGGTATACAAGTAACTTCAACTAAATTTCTAGTGGTCTGGTTGTGTGGCCTTAATGTGCCTGGTAAAGATCTTCGGCATCTTCCCGAAAAGTCTCTCTCCCTGATTGCATCTGTCACACTCTTCAAATGATAGCATCAGAAAGTCCCCACATCTATCCAAGCTGCAGACTGCTGAGGGCTTTGCTCAGCTCCGCATTGCTGATCTCAGCTCTGCCGCAGAATTTGCCCTATTGCCAGAATTCACTGAACTGTCGATTTCTACTTTGTCTGTGGCACATGCCCGCTCCCCTCCTGCCATTCTGGAATTCGTGACCTTCCTCAGGCTACTGCTTTTGAAAATTGACCCAGATGATACTACTCTTCCTTATATTTCCTTGGCTTAAACATAGTTTCAGGTCTCTTCATGTTTTCTCACACCACAGCTCAGTCCAAGCCCCTCACTTCAGCCCCTCGGCTGCCTCCTCCATAGCTGCCCAGCTACCTTGCTTAGTAGTCATTAGGCTGCCTTCTCCTGCCAGAGACCAGTACACCTCAATCCTTAGGGACACACTGAAAGGCATTGACTCCTTCAAGTTGAGTCTAAAAACTTCAGACATAAATGGAAAATATTCATTCCTAGTCACTAAAGGTCACTAAAAATAATTTTTAAAGTCTTTATTTGGAGTCTTAAAGTCTTAATCTTTTCAAGATGACTGAAAAATTCCCCAGACTCCACCAACCCAGGTGTCCAAGTAAACCCAGATAAACTTCTGGTCCTCTGGTTTTGGGGCCCAGTCCTTCAGGGAAACTCCGCTTTAGTGTATGTGGGTGTTATCTTGCCCACCGGCCAAACCCAAGCTGTCATCTCAAAAAGTACATTCTAAGTCACTCTCTGATACCATGTGACATAAAGAATATGGTCTAGTTAGATCTTGACCTCCTGAGAGGGGCCTGAAATGGGGTTTTTAGGTGTTTCCAGTTTTTTAACTTCATAGAAAACTTATAGTTTTAAGATGATGTACACATGGAACAAGTTTGGAATTTAATGACAGAGTTATATAAGAGGGTGTTCTCTGGTTTGAGAAGGGCCCAGAGAATAGGTTTGTGATTTACTTCACTCTGATAGCAGAATACAAGAGTGAAAATAAGGGTGATTGGTGTTCACAATTTCACCTAAGAGATGATTCTCACTGTCTACATCCCAGGAAGACCATGAGAAAAAACCTATAGAGAGAACAGGAAGCAATAAAACAAAAAGGGATGTATTTTTTACACGGTATCAAGTGAGCAATGTTTTAAATTGGGTTCCATGGGAAATAGGCTCTCAGATGAAGACTGTATGTAGGATGTTCACTGGTGAATAATTTCAGGGCCAGAATCTGTAAAGGAGTGAAGCAGGATCAGGCAAAGAAAGAGAGTGTGCTGCACTTACAGGTCTTCAGTCTTAAAACCTAGATGACTCGAGAGACATGTTTGGAATTAAAGCAAGAAGTCCAGGTTTTGTGTCCCACCTTGACTAAACCTCAGGAGGAAACTGCCAGTGAGGAGTCGTGTCCTGAGCATGAAAACCCGCTACAGCCGGGACAATGCCTGAGAAGAGACTCAGCTACTAACCACCAGCAGACTGAACTGTCTGCATTACCGGAAATGAATGACTCAGTTCTGGGGGTGGGTAGGGAGGTTCACCCGGAATCCACCAGTGCATTCCTACTATAAACTGAAGGATGAAACTGTTCTCAAAGAGAGGTCATAAAAGTACTATTACAAGGACAAGTTTTGTTGTACATATGTTATTTGAGAATATTTATATTTTAGATTACAAATGTGTTGTCATTTGAGTTTATAATAGAGTCCACCCAAAAGCAATGGATTGAGAAAATATATTCAGTGATTCTGCACACATCATAGGACGTTTACAGGACATACAGGGCAGAGAAAAGAGGCTACAGGAGGTTATAAGAAAGAACTGAAATAAAACCAGAGATGTTAAGCAAAAAGAAAATTATAGATGAATTTGAGAAAAACTTAAACTTTGTGCTATTCCAAATGCCAATATACAGCTCCTCCATAAGTGCTCCTACATATTTAAAATTTTTAAGTGATAGCCTGGCTTGGTGGTAGATGCCTATAATCCCAGCACTCAGGAAGCTTAGTCAGGGGGATTGCTATGAGTTTAAGGCCAGCCTGAACTACAGAGTGGGACTTTGTCTTCAAATAAAACAAAACAAAACAAAACCCCCAAAATAATTTTTTGGGGGTGCTGGGGATCAAACTCAGAGCCTGTGCTTGCTAGGCAAGCACTCTAGCACTCAACTAAATCCCCGACCTTCCCAAAATAATTTAAAATGATGATCGTAATAGTTTCTTTTCTGGTTTTGGGAGAAACCAAAAGGTCTTTTATTCTCTCCTGCCATTATGATTTTCCTCTGGGGCCTTGTGAATGTCCCAGCATTCCTCACACTAAATTAAGGTTTAGTCTTTTATCCCCTAAAAATACTGTCTAGTTAAGCTTTTTCAGCTATCCACTTTTTTTTATACCCACAGGGTATACTAATTTATACTTGCAAAAATTATTTTCTAAAAGTTGAAAAATGTAAATGGAATGAATAGCACTCACCTTGCCAACCAATTGATAATTTGATTATCTGCATTCAAGTGACAGACTCTGGCTGCCTGTTGTAGGGATAATCTTTGCAAATGCTATTTTGAGGCCCAGCTTGAGATAGAGGCTGACAAGCTGGAACTCCAAAGGCAACATTAATGTTAATATGCTGTCAGCAAAATAATTCAATTTGCATGTTTCTAAGCAAACACAGGATCTGTTCTCTTATTTTTTAAATGTATTTGAAAGCTAAGGATTAATTCACTAAATCCATTGCACAAAGTTATTGTTTCATTTTCAAATTATACTTATTGGGCACTTAATATAACTCATTTGCTAGAAATACATAAAAATACAGGTTTCAGTGTCCTTGGGGAGTCTATAACTACTAGGTCTCAGGTTCAGATAATCTGAATTTCTAATTCCAAATTTACTAGTAAGTACTGGTTGTGAATTGTGTGAAACTTGCTTTAAATCTCAGTTGTTTCTGTGTGAATGAAAAAGATATTAATGATCAACTTACAGAGTTATCGAGGGCTAAAATTAGTATCAAGGTACGATAAAAAATGTGGTGAGTATTGTTGCTGAGTGCCATCTAAGAGAAAGGCAGGCTTGTGAAAACATGTTGTGTCCTTATTCACCTTATTTACCAGTTCTGGCACCATGCAACTTCTGGCTCTTCCCCAAAGTCAAAATGACTACTAAAGGTAAATGTTCTCAATTAATTGAGGACATCTACACAGCCACTACATTACAACTAAAGATACTCACAAAAGAGGGCTTCCAGGACTGCTTCAGAAAGTGGCTAGAAGGATGGAATGTGTATTCAAAGTAAGGGGGAGTATTAAAGGCAATGTGTCCTCTCTTGTAATAAAAATTTTAAATTTAAACATTCACTATATTTTTCAGTCATACCTCCTATGTTGGTGCCTGCATGTATTAACTCTTCAGTAAATACTAAATATGCAGCCAAGGCCACATTAGAGTAATATCTATGTCTGTATAATATGTGTATATATAACTGTAGTATATATGTGAAAAGTATACATTCAAATGACATACTAAATGGTAATTTTAAAAGGAAATACTAAAAAAAAATGAAGAGTCAAAGGAGGAAAAATAATGGGATAGAAGTTACAAATATTTAGAAAATCTTCGTAGACTGATTGGAGTTCTTGCTAAGACCTGAAGGAATGAAATTAGGAGAAATAAATGAAACAAATATATAGAGGCAGATTGAATATTGAGAATAAGCACAGGAACTGAGTTTGGAGGTCTTGTACCTAATAAAATAGACTACATTTATTATTACATAAAACATTGACACAGCGCTGAGGATGCAAGTCAATGGAAGATGGTTTTCCTAGCATGTGTGAGGCCCTGGGTTCCATTACCAGAGGTGCAAAAACCAACCAACCAAACCAAAACCTACATCACACATATTGTCATAATCTGATTCCTAACAGCATTTAGGCACATATATATAGGCACAGTAGAATCTTATTCATCCGTAAAAAGAATAAAGTCCAGTCATTTGTGGCAACATGGATAAGCCAGGAAGATATTACTTTAAGTGAAATACACCAGGAATAGAAAGACAAATAGCACGTTTATACCTTTATATAGAATTTTAAAATATTGATCTCATAGAAACAGAGTAGAACAGGAATTACCAGAGGCTAGGAAGGGTAGAAGAAAGTAGATATAGATAAGAGCAGTAAAACAAATGAACAAACACCCCCCAACAAATTAGAGGATTAAGTTTTAGTGTTATATAGCAGAGTAGTGTGACTATAATTAAAAGTAACTTATTGCATATTTCAAATTAGATAGAAAAGAGGATTTTTGACTGTTTGTAACACAAAGAAATAATAAATATATGAAGCAATATATATGTTAATTACCCTCATTTGATTAATGTATATCATATACATGTGTTATATCAGTGCACATTATATAGTGTACTCCATAAATATGTCCATTTATTGTGCATGTTGCCACAATTTGAAAGACTAAATCTTTCTCGATTTCATTGGTTAAAAATTTTAAAAGATAAATAATTTTTTATGTGATGGAATATTTTTTCTGCTCAGAACATTGAGTCCATAGATAAGAGAGCAAATCAAAAGACGTGTTTCAACTCTCCCCTTTTAAAGGACAAATTTAATTGTTGAAGACTTGTGGAAATTAGTAATTTATGAATGCATCTGTTTTGCATATCATTTATGACCTCAAAGACACTTTAATAGGACATTCTAATTTTTGCCATTGGCTTTGAGATATTAAAAAGGATTTTGAAATGAGCCTTTATGTTTTAGCGTGTTTTCTGCTAAAGTGGGAGGATACATCAAAGGTATTGGTTTGGAGAATGATTAGGCTCCTCTATGGATGCTGTTCATGCAACCACAGTCCTCGAGAGATGTGATATTCTTAAACTCGATTTTGACTTTACTATGCAGAGGAATCTTCTTAAATATTTTCTCCTTAGTTATTTTCAGTGAGTTGTGAGAGCCCACATCTTCCATATTATTTTTAAGAGGTAAACCTTAGCAAATGCATGCTTCTCTGGCTCAAGGATCTGCTTTAAACTTGGTGTCACTCTTGGAATATATTCTCTTGCACAGAACTAGCTACTGGTGTGAGTTTGAGGGAGGAACCCGAGCACAGGGTTAGTTTACAGAATGTGATGTTACAATTGCTCTGTTTCAAAGTGAACAGGGAATCTCTTGTCTCTTACATACTTTTATGGAGTTAGTTGTAGCTTTGGACTCATTCACTCATAATTCCCAAAGCTGAATCTCTAGATGACACATTGCTTAGTTTTCACTGCCTTTTGAGCTTTTTTACTCATTGTTATTTCATCTTTCCAGTTAATTATCTAAGACTGAATTTGTATTTTCTTCTTTCCAAAACAACAACAACCCAAAGACAAAACAACAACAGCACAAAATAAAACAACAGAGAATCAACTCTCCATCTTAGTCACTGTCAAAAGAAACATTATTTTTACAGACTAGAAAATGTTAATACCTCCCTGCTATTTCATTCTCCCGCAGGGTCCTTTGAAGCGTCTTTCACATTCAGCTCATTCTTCTGACAGCATTAAGCTTCTCTTGTCTCCAGTCCATTAGATGGTAAGATGACTCCTTTGAAGGCTCACTCCAGCTAGCTTTGCTTCAGTGTTTAGTGACTCTCTGCTATTTAATCCATAGATAACAATCCTCTGTCTGATTTTTCAAGGTCATCTGTTTTTGCTCCCACCCCACCGAGCCCCAGGCTGCCATGCTCACACACATGAATGCCCACCTACCTGTCTGCCCCGAGCCACCCCACTCCCCTCTTCTGTAGATGCCACTCTCGGCATCCTTCCCCTTCACTGCCTCACACTGCTGACAGCCAGGAAGGAGCCTCCTTTCACCTTCTGCTGTATAAATATGACTTCGTTTCAAGTTGAAATATTGAGCCAGTTTGTCTTCTTTGATGCCGCTTCCTCAACTGCTGAAGCTCATTTAGATATTTTTCCTTTTTTTGAAATCATTTTGCAAGCAAAGACTGAGCATCCCAAACTGGTACTTCATTGTATTCTGATTATTTTATCTACACTATTGAGTTCTGAGATCTATTCTCAACAATAACACTGAGTACGTAGTATTAATTTGGGGGTAGTTAATTTGTTATGATTCTCTTTAGGGCCTTAAATATGATATTTGGGTTACTGCAATCATAGTCTCATTTTTACTTAATTTGCATAAAGTAATTATTTAAAATTTACAAGATAAAATCAGTCATTTGAGAAGCAAATGTATGTTTCAACTTGAGTCTAAAAATCACATTCTTTAAGAAAGGTATACATGATATGTTCTGAGGAAAATGTTTTAAAGGAGATATCATAAAAATGTACACTTACGTTTTCACGTTATCCTCATACATCAGTGATGAAGAGACAAGACAGACCATAAATAGAAAAAGGCCCTGAAGGAAGCAGCTACAGCTGTTGAACAAAGAACAATGTAAAAGCAGCAAGAAAGGACTGTGGGACCATATGCTGATCATTTGAATTTCTCTATTACAGTAGGAAATTCGTACCACAAATACTTATTGAACCCTTCTACCAAGGGAGTGTACTGTCTAGATAGTCTGGGGTTCAGAAAATAAAAGATGTTAAAATTCAACAATAGATACAATATACAATATATGCATATAACAATTACATATAAGAAAACATACATTGAAGACATAGTATGAAAATAAATCAAATAATGTAATGCCTTTCTTAAAACCCATCATGTGGCATGAGTTGTGTTGGGTGTCTCCCATATTTCATCTCATTTAATCATCACAGCATTCCTGTAATATAAATACTTTTTCTCCTAGTTAAGAAACAGAAAATTTAGCTAACTTACCCTGCTATAAGGAACACAGTAAGTAATGGAGACCTCATTCAAGTCCAATCCTGACTGATTTGAAACTCCATCATATATGGTCTCCTGGAAATAGCAATGAAGAAGCAGTTGCTAATTCTTTCTGAAAAATTAGGAAGGTCACTGGACTGGCAGAACGGTCAATGGTTATGAAGGACAGTGATATCCTTCAGGTAGGTGGAAATAAATGGACGGGGGATTTGGACAAGACATAGACCAAGAACTGCAAACACAGAGAGAGGAGTAAAAGATTAAACAGTAAGGCAGATTGTCTGGTTTATTTCTCAAGAAGACCAGGTGCCCAAGGGACAAAAAATGATCAAGTTATGATTATATATGCACAAATTCCCACAAACACCGGTGATTATTATGTATCACCAACGTGCACTAATAAATAAGAGAGATGATGATTAAGGATAAAACAGAATCTTGGAGAGCAATTATATTTCATGGGCGATCAAAAAATAAGGAAAATCTGGGCAGTGTAGAAAATTGCACTGGGAGATCTTTGGGTAATCCTACCTTAACAGACCTTTTGACATTGTTTCCTTTTAAAGAGTGTGGAATACCAAGTCATAGGCTATTCCTTGATTTATGACAATTAGAATAAAAAAGGAGTAAGTGTTAACAGATAAGAGACTTCAGTTTTTCTTAATTTTGAAAAATATGAGAATGTGACTATATGACAACTTTTACTCATTTTAAATACTTTTATGTGTACCTGTTAGAAAATTGGGGAAGCTCAAACTATAGGATCCATAAAATGAAATTTTAAAAGTATAATTACTTGGTGTCTTTCTTAGTCACACTGGGTGCAAAACAGAAAACTGGCATTCTCTAAAGAGAAAGAATGATCAGGGGTTTGTTGATGGTGAATGATAGCAAATTAATTTCATCATACCTACTCTTGTAAATCAGAGAGGTAGCTGGGGAATCTCTGATCCTGCTTAAGTTTTTAAGGTAGAGAGATTCTAACAATGGAGTGGCAAGAACCCATTGTGGTAACAGTTGATCTTTATTGTGACTTCCAAAAGAAAATAGAGGGACTTTGTTTCAAGCAATACTAATGCTATGCACTATTTCAGTAATAAATTTCTCTAAAAATTCTTGTTTGCTTTACAAGAACAGCCCATTAATTATTTTAGAGCTTATTAAGAACAATAAAAATCCTCTTAAATTTGGCTATTCTCTGCAACAGACTGAAAGATCCTAAAAACGATATTCTTTTTGAATTATTAGTGCTTAGCATATGGTTCACACATAAAAGAATTGTTAACTGAGTGAAAGGATGAAAATTCCCAATTAAGAAATTTCCAAATGGATCTAAAAATCATCATTTGCCTTCATACTGACCAAGTAGGCTTAATGGTTCCAGTTAGAATTTTAGATAGGCTTCTTACTGACTATAGGCACTGACCGCCAACTCTTGAGTGTATTTGCTTAACAAAGAACAAAAATGAAAGCGTTTCTAATTTGCAGTACTCTCTCTGCCTTTTTGAAATATAAATCTTTTCCTTTTGTTTATCCTACTGTGGTAGCCCATGCCTGTAATCCCAGAATTCTGGGAGGATACAGCAGGAAGATTTTTAATTCAAATCTAGTCTGGACTACTTATCAATTTAGGCCTGTCCCAAAATAAAGAAGGGGGGGGGATACCACTCAGTGTAAAGATCTTGGGTTCAATCCCCTGTCCTGCAAACAAACAAACAAACAAACAAAAACAGAGTCCTTCTTTCTTGCCTGTCTTACATCCCAAATCTTTCTTTCCCAAGGACCTGATGATTAGGATTAGATTGCTGAATTTTCACCTGTCTTTCAGTCTCTGTGGGAAAGTAGGAGCCTAAACTCAGTGGGTGCCTTATTCTAAGTTACAAAACTACCTCCTGCATGAAGATAGGAAAAAGTTTACTGTTCTGTGTGTAAAGCCAGTTGCTAAACATTCATGACCTGCATCTCCCCATCCGTGCTCACAAAACCTCTATGTCCTTTGTTTCAGTTGAGCTGAGTACCCAGATATGGTCTGTGTGCTCTCTTTTATAGCTGGCCATGTTATCTGAACAAAGTTGACATCAACTTGCTCTTGTTGGCAAGTGTAACTTTTCTTGAACACCAGAAATGAAGTCACTGGCAAGCTCAGAGAGAACACTTTCCATGGAATGGCATGCAAACAGATAAATATATTGAAGAGTAATAACTAAGGGGCTTAGGACAATAAATTAAGTTATTAAACCTCCCTTTTTAATCCTTTTTTCATAACTAAAGTTTTAAATACTAGTACTTTAACAATCACACATAAATCAATTCTACTAAATTGAACATTCCTTCATTGCAGAGACTGTATCTTTATGTATCTCCAGCTCTCTAATGAAATCTGTAGCACATATTACACCCTCATTAATGTTTGTTCAATCAAATGCTTATGCAACAATAATTATAATACAAGGTAGACTAATCATTGCATTGTTCTCATCTGTTTTCTGTTACTAATAGTGAAATACTACAGACGTGGTAAATTACAAAGAAAGGAGTTTATGTTGGCTGACAGTTCTCCTCCAAGGACGAGGGACTACATCTGATAATGGCCTTTTTGCTGGCAGAGACCCAAAGCAGCACAGGGCATTGGATAGCAAGAAATGGGGAGCATACATGTGAATGTGTCTGTTTTTGTCTCTCTCCCTCTTATAAAGCCATCTGTGGCTCCACCCTGGGGACCTCACCTAGATTGAACAATTTAACAGTTTACCCTGAGTGTCACTGGGGCAGATAGAAAGCTGCCCTGTACTGGGCCAAGGGACACCAGAGAGGAAAACACCCAAATACCCATGGGTCTTTGTCCCCAGCTTCATTTTATTTTGTTTCGTGGACCCCCAATCCAGAGTGATACCTGGAAATTATCACAACCTGATTGGGTCTCTGGACTGTCACAGATGGATCTCAGGCCACAGGATGTTCACCGGACATCATGATCTACGTGTACATTCCCAGGTGGGCCTGCTTGTCCCTATCAGGGCCTTATCGCTGGAATTTATAGGTGGATTAAGAAATACCTTACATACAAAGTCGAGTTAGTTAGGGGACACATGTGTATCTAGTGCAGTAATATAGTGACTCTAGAGTAGGAACACGTCTGTGAGTGTGTGTGTGTGTGTGTGTGTGTGTGTGTGTGTATTTTTTATATACTAAATATAGTAGTTTTAAGTCCCCTTGTCTCCTTTGCATTTTACTGGAGGTGAGTGAGGGGAAACTATCTTGGTTTTGAGCATCTGGATCCCTCTGTGCTGTCAGCTCTCCCTCTTGTCTTGTACAATGCTTCCTGCATTAAAGTTTTAACTCTTTCTAGTCAGGATTAACTAGAAAGCCTAATGTGACCCTTGCATGCATACCTCTTTCCTCTACATTGCTAAATTAATTATCTCAGGTATTTTGTCACAGTGATGGAAAGCTAAATAACTATGAAAACACATTTGTTCCTAAGAGTCCTCTAAATTTAGAAAATTATGAGAAAGAAGCATACTAGTTGACCATAGAATTTAGGTGATATGTAGTCTTCGTATCTCTCTTTTTTATTTGCATTATAAATATTACCAATGTATCCTTTATGATGTAATTTCTATCTTGCCTAATTGTTATCTTTTATCTTCTCAAAGTTTGTGATATGTACATTACCTTCTGAAATTATAGTAAAAATGTAAATAAGATATCCTAGGATACTGATAATATGTTTACTGTATTGTAGAATGAGTGGAAAGTGTCCCTTTCTTTGGTCCTGTGCTTTGAAATTGATCCTGCTGTGGAATCGTGCAAGTTTCAGCTTTGATGACATAAAAAGCACATATAGTATACCTGTTAAAGTTATTCGCAATTCTCATCTTTCAGTTTTCTCTTGTGCTTCTTCTAGAACATTCAAAACAGTTCAGGTGGTAACATACACCATTTAACATCTCTTCTACTGTTTGAATTGCAAAACAAGTTTCACATATCACTCTTTATATTTAACTCTCAATCAAAAATTTTCACTTTCCTTCCTCTCACTCTTTCCTTGCATTTCTGTTTGTTCTCCTCTCTCCTCAGCAATCTTTTCTCTTTTTTGGCTCTCTGTCTGCAGAGTACTCCAATTATCACAGTGAGACCAGATTAAAATATTAACAAGACATTAAGGAGTAAGAAAAATCTAGGGTATGGTATAGACATTTCCTTGGGTTGAGGGTAGAGGAAGAGGCAGTATCAGGTTACTAAAACAAAGCATTCAGGAACTATCTTTGTCCTTTGCTTCCTCTTACATTCACTGTCTAATAAAGTACAACATCTTGATGATCTGGCCTTCCAAATGTTGAAACATATGATAGTTTTAGTAATTAGTACTATGGGATAAAATCATAGCTGACCTTAGAAAGACTAATTTCGGTGGAGTGGTGTAAATGGAAGACAAGTGCTGATTATTGAGTAACTTGAGAAAGGGTAAGACAATGGAAAAGAAAGGTGAATGTAGAAAGGAATTTTGACAATTTGCACTAGCAGTGGAGAAGAATAAATAAAAGTATTAATGAATTAATTAATATACTAACTGAGCTCATCCTATTAGAATTACAAAATATTTTACATATAGAAGCAGTAACTGCAACAGCTACATTAAGACTACTGAGTTCTCATTGAAGACTTAGGTACCCAAATTCTGGATTTTCAAGGGTAATACCTTTAGTTCAAATCATGAATTTACATTTTAAGTCTCCAATCTGATATTGCAAGATTTTGTTCAAGAACAGACTAATGGCTTGATTAAAGAGTTAATAGGGAAGCTAAATCATCGGATGAATATTCTAAATGGTGATAATCTTTATGATCTCTGTCAATACTGAGATTTTATTATTTTATGGCTTAAATGGTAATTCAGGCATGAGGGCCAATATTATTCCTAAATTTATTTTCATGCTAATTATCTTCTCAAATTGTATAGTGGAAATCCTGTTGCCAGTTTTAGAGACATTTGGTTTAATTTTACTCAAGTGAGCATATTTTATAAAGTGGAATTTAAAAGCACCAAGTTTGAAACTTTAGATTTGGATACCTAAAGGAAAATCCAGACCATTTAAAAATATCTAATCATTCTGGGTACTTAAAAGACTCACATTGTTTTAAGTTTGGGGGTCGACAAGACATAATGGAATAAAACAAGTTTATATTACTTGAACTTAAAAAAAAAGCACCAGTTAAACATTATGTCACATTCATACATATTTAGCAGGTAAAAGATAAACTGCTATCATTAGGGTGGGGAGAAATGGGACTATACTACTGCCCATTTAACTTGCCCATTTCACTGAAAGACAGTTTATGATCAACTCCCAAAATGAGTGCCATCATTCAGGGATGGGGGTGATGAATATCCACTGGGAACATTTTATAGATTGTGTATAATTTATTTATTCTTATGGGAAAATTTCCCCAACACTTAAAGGCTTAAAAATCCAAAGTGAGTTATCTTTCAGTTTCTGTGGGCCAGGCATCTGAGCTCAGTTTAGTTGAAATCTTCATCTCAAAGTCTCTCACAAGCCATGAAGGGCTGGAGTCATCTTAAGGTTCCATCGATTCCCTTGTGCTCGTGATTTCTGATTTTGATAGGATTTCACTCAGTGTGGAATCTTGGGCTGAGCGCTGTGGTTCTTCCCAGGATGTCACTGGCCTCAGTTGCTTCCCCTTGGACTCCTCCAGAAGGCAGCACAGAATGCAGCAGCTGGCTTTGTCAAAGCAAGCAACAGAGTCAAAGAAGTGTGCACGAGATGGAAAACAGTCTCAAGAACATGAACAGATGTCGACATTTATAATCAGTATTACTTAAGCCTTTATATCTGAGAAATGTTTTGCTAGTTATAATTTTCATGTGTTTTATTTTCTTTAAAATCTTTTAAGAACTTTTTCTAATTTTTTTCCTCAAGAAACTTACTATTGTGTATATTTGCAAACTTACATTTCCTATGACTAAGTTTTATGGGCTATTTCATAATCTCAAATGTGTTTTTGGGGAGGAGAAATAGGGAGTTAATGGGAGATGTGATGTTGTCTCCAGACAAAACTTAACATCTTGCTGTGTTTAAAAGTAATCGCATTTCTCTGTGTGAGGTGTATTCAATGACTTTACTTCTGCCACGATATTGAACCTCAAAATCTCAGACTGATGAAGGGCCAGAACCATTACCAGAGGTGCCTACTTCACAATTTAGGGCAAATTACCCTAAACGCAGCAAAACCAGAGAGAGCAAGATGGTATGAATTGCACGTTGCATGGCATTAGATAATGTAGACAGAGCAGCTGTAAGCAATAGATAACTGATACTAAGTGATCTACGCGAAGAATATGCAAACAAGGCACGTTTTGAAAAGTGAGTTATCCCTGCGTATCTCTTACTGAATTCCACCCAAAGGATTTGTAAATGTGAGATGATGGAATTCTTTCAGGAGCACTTCAGTAATCATGGCTCATTTTCTCTAGGAGAGACAGCAGCAAAGAAAGAAGGTTACATTTCTCTAAAAGTAAGAAAACAGCACTGAATAAATTCAGAATTTTTTGCTTTTTATCTAAAACTGCTATAAAAACATATGGAATCACAGGGCTGAAAGGTAGCACTAGGCTTTTGAAGTATTTTGCATCTGAGAAAAGGAATTATTTCAAAAACAGAAATCCATCGCCTAGGACTCTAGGCTGCCCCACCTCTTCACCAGCTCTTTGGACATTGCATGAGACTAGCCTGTACATTTTACCAACTTGCTTCTACTTCCACTTTTTTCCTGCGTTTACACCATATTTTCCCCAGTTTGGCCCCTTAAAATGTCATCATTCACTCTAAATCCCTACTGGCCATTACCGATTCTACAGAGATGTTATCACTACCTAATGGGTGTGGCTGAGCATTGTCTTTAGCTAAAGACCTTGTCCGAACTCTTCTTTCCCATCCTCTACCCTATGACACCACCATCACCACCATCTATACCGTTTCAAGCTCTCTCCTTTGGCTTTCTGCAGGACTCTTAAAAGGCCACTGCAACTCTTTCTATCTGTACCACACTGAAAATTGTCTGGCCAGCTTTGAAGGATATTGCCCTGTCTGACTTTCTAAGGGCTTAATAAAGTCCCTTAAAGTGTTCTCTATTTTGACCTTTATTTGAGAAACGGACTCCAAGCAGTCATACTTACCCTATTAATTTTGAAAGTGATGGACTTTCCGACCTCTCCTAGATCTTGCTGCAGGAGGCAAGACCCTTTAAAATTACAGCTTTCTTGCTCCTTCCTCTGTGTACATACAAGATTAAAGGCTCTGCTTAGGGGCAGGCATGGAAGAATGATTATAATCTTGAACACCATTACATTTTAAAATATGGTGCTCCCAGTTTTTGGCATAGGGGCTATTCCAGTGCCCTTGATGGTCTCTGGGTTTCTCATGTCTTGCAGTATAATTAAATTATGTAGGAGAATAGTCTAGACTCCTTAAAGTTTCTATAATCATGCGTTCTGTTGTCCTCAAAGTCCTACAGTGACCACCCTTGTACAGTCAATTCTCGGAGGAGAAGGTCAATTGGGTACACTCTCTAAATCTTTCTGCCTTTTCTTCATTTCAAAGAATAAAATCTGTAGATTTAAGCACTATATTGGGTGACTCAGACAACTAGCAAATAATGAGAGATAAAGGATAAAAGTGAAAAGTATTTCGAGAAGGAAAAGTTGAACGTGAGCTATAGTCAACCAGAAAATATCTTGATCAAGGTAAAGTTCAAGATATACTTTAGAGGAAGAGCAGTTGAAAAAGAATACCATAGTGACAGGCAGAAGAAATAAATAACTACATACACCTGTGCTGTTTGGAATCCTAACTATAGGCTATAAGTCCTGACCCTTGCCTGTTATAATAAAATTATTTTTGTTCATTCTTGGAAAATTAATGGTTTCACAATTATGCAGTCTGTTTTAAGATGGTTGAGTTCAACGTTTCATAGTAAAAGAAGCAAAAAATGTTAGCCCAAACTCAAGATTCTTATTTAGAGCTGAGCTTCATCCCTGTGTATAATGATTACTGTTGTGGTTTTGCCATGTGAGACAGCACACGAAGGGCTGGTGATGCAGGTAGTGAAAAGAATTCACCCAGTGAAGATAAGATACTGTCCAGGATACATTGTTAGCGGTGACAGCAGGAGGGTTTCCTAGAGAGGAATCACACCCTCGGGGTGAGAGATTGGGGTCTTTATAAGACTTTAAGGATTTAGAACAAGGACCTAGGCAGCAGATTATCTAAAGATTATCTTCTTCAAGATCATCTAGCACCCTACAGATTTTTCCAGAGCATCTGCATTGTGCTTAAAATTACACATCTACAGTTGGAATTTAACAAGATCGTTTTCCTGGAACTTACAGAATGTCTTTAGCTTTAGATAAAGAGTGACAAGGTGGTCTATACATCTCATTTAGACACTGTGGGTCAGTATTCACTGGGCAGAATAAATGGGCCTTTCATCAAACGGGCCAACAAACCGTAAAATTTGTTTTTACCAGTGTTGTTATCTTATGTCTGCCTGCCTAGAGGAGAAGCTTTAATCTGAGTTCACCTGTTAAGGGTTTTAGCCTTTTTTGTTGCCAATGGGCAGCCACTACAGTTTCTAAAAGTCTTGTATAAAAAGTTAATTAATTTGTCATAAAGCAACAGAAGAGGTTTTCGAAAGAAGAGAATTGATTTTTTTAGACTTTTATTTTTATTAGTACATGTTTGCAGCACATAATGATTACATTCATTGTGTGGAGTTGGTACATGCTTTTGCAGCCCTTTTCCGTCCTCTTCCTCCTCTCTTCCTCCAGCTCTTGGTCCTTTTCCCATTTGCAAAAGATCTCATGACTGTAATTTCAGCATTCAGAAGACTAAAGAAGAAGAATCATTGTATGTTTGAGGCCAGCCTAGGCTACATAGTGAGTTCAAGGCCAGCCTGTACTACACAGAGTGAGACCCCGTCTCAAAAAAACAAAACAAAACAAAAAATTATCTTTCTGTTACTTATTATTTATCTTTTATTTTCCTCTGTAATTTATTTATACTTTATGATCTCATATAAAAACATGGAATATTTAAGCTTGCTTTTCTGATTTATATCACTTATATTATGGTCTCAAAGTGCATTCATTTTCCTACAAATGACTCACATTTATCCTTCTTCACAGCAGAATAGTACTCCATTGTATACAAATACCACATTTTCTTTATCCATTCACATATTTTTATCCATTCTTTTTCCTTATAGGTACACATACATCACGACACTCTCAGTGTTGTCCCAAGAAACAATAGGATGCGCATATTATGTATGAAGAGAGATTTATTTTAAGGAATCAGCTCACACAATTATAGAGAATGGCAAGTCTAGAATCAGCATGGTTGGTTAACTGGCAGGATAAAGACCTAGAAATTGATATTATACTTCAGGTTCTGAAGGCTATTTCTTATTAGGCTAAAGACTCAAGAGAAACCTGATATTGCCATTTGTTATTGGGCTAAAGACCCAAGAGAGACCTGATATTGCCAATCAAGTCTTATAACTCCCAGGTTGAGGGCCTAAGAGACAACATTACATTTCTCCAAAGGCCCATCTGCTGCAGAACTTACTCTTGTCAGCAGTTGATTAGTCTTCTTGCTTTATCCAAACCTTCAACTGACTAGATGGGGCCCACTCACATTATGGTGGACAATCTGGTTTAATTAAAGTCTACCAATTTAAATGTTAATTTCATTCAAAATAGCCTCAAAGAAACATGTTTCCCACATAAACCTGGCTACCATGGCCAAGTTAATGTGTAAAATTAACATTACAGACACTCGGTTATTTTTTCCCCTATAACCTCTATGGTAGTAGATAAATCACTTGATCCTATGTTCTGCCCTCAGTGTGATGAAGAGCCCTGATGCCTATGTCTTTCATGAGTAACTAAGGTCCCTATGCCTGATGTAGTGTCTTTCTCATTTTTCTAGTCCTCTTCTCCACAGATATACTTTTATAGCTATAGAACTATACAAGCAGAAACAATTCACAATTAATTGATTTATCTAAAAGAGACTATGATACCAATAATTGACCATAGTTAATCTATATGAAGATGTCATTCTCTTTTGCTAGAAGAATGTTTGAACAGAACATTTTTCTAATCCTGGTATGTTTAAGATTTGTCATCTGATTTTCTCAACTGGGTTATCTTGAAGCTTAAGGTCTATATTATAGAAAACTTGCTGTTATTCAATATAAACTATACCTGTAGGACAGAGGTAAGTAAGAGATTTAAAGACTTTATTCACACCAGAACCGTGTTCTATAATCAAATGAGTCAGCTACGATAATAATCTAAGTTTTGTTTGCATCGTTAACATTCTAGAATACACAAGAAAATATCTTGCTAGTTGAAATAACAAAATCAAAAGGCAAAATGATGTTACACGGATTCTATCAAGATTTTTGTTTTAAGAAAGGATTACTGCATGTAGAGTTGCTGTGAGTACTTGGCTTTTCTAAATTAAGAAATGGAAAAGAGAGAATTAAAAACTATATAATTATTAAAAGTTCACCATTACTGATTCATACTCTTACATTTTAATATATATAAGTACATTTCTACAGTTAGTAATTAGAAATTGTCATAAACAGAATTGAAAAAAAATAAAGTGCTGCCCTCTCTCCAGAGTTCAGTGACAATACTGAAAGTTTAGTAAACTACACAGACTTGGGTGTGGTGACTGCCTGAAGACTCAGCCCTTGTGTACATCCTTGGACTTACAATTTTCATAAATAACTGAATTGCTCTAGGGAGAATGCATGTGAAACAGCTGGAATGATACCATTTCTAAAGCCACACTGAGGGAAATGAGACAAATAGTATAGAGAATTGTGACCACATCTGCATATTTCTTTAAAAAAATTATGATATGGGCAGTGTCCAGTAAAAAATACTTTAAAGATCAATATATACATTTCAATTTCATAAGTAAGGAAATCCAGGTTTTAATCATTGTGGAGTACATTCAGCTAGCTTTAATCAAATGATCTATATAATATTTTTGTAGACTTGTTGGAGACAGTCTTTCTTAAAAATAACTATATTGAGCCCATTTATCACAGAGTGTTGGAACATTCCAAAATTGACTTATCAAGATTGACGAAGTTTAAGTAGAATTGATTCCCAAAGAATAAATGGATGTGGTAAGAACATCATGTACATTCTATGTTCTTGGAGAATAAATCTTCACAATGCACTTACTGTCTCTAAGACTTACTCATTTCTTATCAAAATATTATTGTGTACTACAATCATCTTAAGAGTGGCAATAACATAAATACTCAAAAGAAGATTTATTGTGCTTAAGACACCAGACTTCCCCCTTTAGCCTAACATGATTGTTTTTCAGCCAGGGAATTTTCTTAGTATGTTGTGTTGTTAATAGGCCCAGAGCCCTAAAGTTATTTTACAGCCCATAAGCAAAGTGTCCCTTCCGTTAGCTGGTGTGTAATATGACTCAGTTAAATGAATGTTTCAGTACGAATATGTGTAAATTTTTATTTGATTCCCCCAGGAAGTTGTATTTATAAGATCAACAAAAACTGTGTTGGAATCCAACCCAATGAGCATTTTTTAGCATTTGTTTCCTCCAATAACGAATGGACAATAACTATATAAATTGACTACAACACTGTTATCTAATCACTTTGGGATACCTCTGCTGTCTTGAAGTTCAATTTTCATGTAAGCCTCTGGTGATATCCTCATTTCTATCTTTTGCCTTCCTGGATTCTTTTGCAAGGGACAGCAGTGGGCTCTTTGTTCCCTAGGTAAGGCGACTTCTGCATTCTCTCTCTTGGGAACCTCATCTCTCATTTGGATTACGTTATATAGAAATGACCCCTTTATCTAGCTTTCTCAACTTGATGAATCATACAGAATTTTAAGCACCACAGAATCTGCTCATTGTGTGTCCCTGTGCTTATGTGCTCTCTTATATCAAAAAAGATAGACTGATGATATACAATAGATTGTCCAACAAAAGAAACTCCAAACTTCCAAAAAAGAATCGGTTAGTGTTTCTCACGTTTCAAAGATCCTGTTTAGCTATGGCATTTTCATGGCAATTAACCTATCATTTCATTCATAATTAAATTGACTAACATCATTTTTTTTAGAATTGGGGATTGAACACTGGGATCGTCATACTGAGCCATATCCCTAGTCCTTTCTTTTTCTTTTTACTTTGAGACAAGTTCTTGCTAAGTAGCTAAGTTGCCCAAACTAGGCTCAAACTTGAAATCTTTCTGCTTTAGCCTCTCTGAGTGCTAAGATTACTCAAGGTGACACTTTGATTAGGAAACTACTTGTTACCAAAGCTATAGATAAAATCCTAAAGATAAGGATTTCTGATTTTGTGAAATTTCAAGACAAATAATAATAATATAATTTACAGTTAAGAAGTACTCTACTATGACAATAATTTCAATTTTTACTGAACATTTCACAGAATGACGGTAATAATGTGATGTCAGCTTCTTAGTGTAAGATGACACCTGTCTAAGGGTATTAGAGGGAATTGAAAGAAAGGATTTTGGATGAAGGCCTGTTCATATGCCGAAGGCTGATCCATGCAGGTGGATCCCTGTGAATGTAACTTCCTTGTTCTGATTGCGTTTCCCAATATTCATATGTTGAACCTTATTGCCAATGTGACACATTGCAAATACATTCAATGGGATGCATGTCCTAGTTGAGGACTGGAAAGTTAGGAAATGCATACTTTTATATGGGCTTTGAAAGAGGTGGAGGGATCAGCTAAACAAACCAATCGGAGTTTTCAAAGACCTTCATGTAGGAAGTTACAGGCAAATGGAGTGATTTTCAGAATGAGAACAGAGATTGGACCATCATTTAAAAATGACATTCTGAAACAACCTATTTGAAGTAATTTCTGTTAAAAAAAAATATGGAGAGCAGCATTAAAGAAACCAAAGAACAGGATTATCTTTCGCACTCGGATTTTAGAAAAGCATACCTAAAAATAATGGGGGAAAGAGGCATTCAATAAAAAAAAGTCTTTTTAGTCAAGGATCAATTTAAATGCCTCACAATTTGGAGCAGTTTCTCTGATCTCCCAAGGAAAATTCAACTGGGCTATCAAATTGGGTGTGATAGAACATAGTCACCCCTACCTGTGGAAAGAGCCCCTGAAGGTATTACTGCACAGACCTTGTAAACTCTAAAACAGGCACTAAACTGTAAAAAAACTGTCTTTATCACTGGGACTCTCTGAATTATTTTTTACCTGTAAATAGATGGATGTTATGCTTAATGAGATACAAATATTTTTTTAAATTTTATTTTAATAAAATTATAGATGTACATTATAGATGTACATAGTGATAACATTCACCATAGGGGATTTGTACCTATACATGGTATATCTTGTTACTTCTTTTTTCCCACTCCCCTCCCCATCCTTCACCCTCCCCTTATTTACAAAAGCTTTGTTTCCATTTTTTCTTTCCGTTTCTTATTTTTCTTGTCCCTCTGTTCCTTTCCCCCTCCCTTGTTCTCTTTCCCATTTGGACATTTTCTTCCCTTTCCCAATATAATACATTTTAGTCTTTCTTTACCCTTTCAGTTTCTCACACCAGAGAAACAATGTGGTATTTAAACATGTGCGTGCAATTGATTTCACTTAAGAGTATGGTCTCAAGATACATCCATTTACCTAGAAATATCTCAAGCGTATCATTCTTTATGGCAGAGTAGTACTCCATTGCTTAAAAACCCTCCACATTTTCTTTATCCATTCTGCTGTTGATGGGCATTTGGGCTGTTTCCAAGATTTAGCTATTACAAACTGTGCTGCCATAAAAATAGGTGTGCATATATTGCTGTGGTATGAAGTTTTTAATCCTTTTGGGAAGATACCAAAAAGGGGAATAGCTGGGTCAAATGGAACCTCTAGTCCTGGTTCCCTGAGGAATCTGCATACTGATTTCTATAGCTGTTGCACCAGTCTACATTCCAACCAATAGTGGAGAAGTGTTCCTTTTTCTCCACAGCCCCTCCAGCATTTGTTATTGGCTAATTTGTTGATAATAACCATTCTTTTTGGAGTAAGATGGAATCTCAGGGTTGTTTTAATTTGCATCTCTTGAATGCCCAGTGATGTTGAACATTTTTTCATATGTCCATTTGCTGTTTCTATTTCTTCATCTGAGAAGTGTCTATTCATTTCAGTTGCCCACTTTTGGATTGGGTCTTTAAATTTGGGGGATTTGATTTTTTTGAGTTCTTTATATATTCGAGATGTTAGTCGTCTGTTGAAGGAATAGCTGGCAAAATTATTTTCCCACTCTGTGGGTTGTCTCTTCGCTCTGTTGGTGATTTCTTTTGCTATGCAAAAGCTTTTTAATAAGATTAGATCCTAGTTGTTGATTCTTTGTGATATTTCCTGGGAAATTGGAGATTTGTTCATAAAGTCCTTGCCTACACCTATGTCTTCAAGAGTTCTACCTATTCTATCTTCCAACAGATTTAGTGTTTCTGTTTTAATATTTAGATCTTTGATCCACTTTAATTTTAGCCTAGTGCATGGGGAAAGATATGGGTCTAGTTTTAACTTTTGGCATGTGGAGAGCCAGTTTTTCCGCACCATTTATTAAAGAGGCTATCATTCTTCCAGTGAGGTTGTTTGGCCCCTTTGTCAAAGATAACATGACTGAGAGTGTTTGGACATGTTTCTTCATCTTCTAATCAGTCCCATTGATCCTGGGGTCTGTTTTTTGGCTAGTACC